>WEKW01028911.1:11259-34438 GCA_013389905.1 Sula dactylatra | reverse complement strand
AGAAGGATACATCCCACATAATGTTAGCCAACAGGCATATTAACTTCCGGATTTCCTCTGTAAAGTTAACTGTAGGCAGGCAGTAAGTAACCCTAACGGGGGCAAATCAGCCCACACATTTAAGTAACGTCTCATGTGAAACTAAGATGTCTTGTGGGAATGCCCATCATTCTCCATGGAGTACAGAAGGGGATCCACAGGTAGGCCAGATTAAGCAACCAAGCTGGCTGAAATTAATTCTTAGGCTTGGTAATGTATACACCACACCAGTTTAAAAACCTCTTGGTTGGTGCTGCAAATATTTACACATTGTCTATATTCAGGGCTGGGGTACTTCGGTGGTGGTGTTACTTATATGAATGCAACAAGCAAAACACTAAACTTTCTTGAAGTATTCTTAATCAGATAAGCATATCTTAACCCTCCCTTCCCCTCACAACTAACAAAAAATGTAATTAGTTGACCTGGCATGTAAGAAAATATTTTACTATACAGACATAGAAAAACTTCGGGTTTCAAACCAAGATTTACACAAAAGATGAAATATTTTCCCATACATTCTTATTAAAGCAGCACAGAACTCTTTAAATCCCTACCTGTATCATCTCCAGCAACACACAACTTTCAGGAAATCCTCTTGCAGTCTATGACAGCAAAACTACCAAAAATGCGAACCTGTCAGATTCTGTGCCATCAGAAGCAGTCATCTGACCCTTCACAGTCACTAAGCAAAGCAGATATTTCAAGCAAATTTACGTCTCCCTTTCTGTATAACTCTGAGCTCTTGATATGACAAAAGCCTTAAATTAAAGGGACTCTACGTGTTGTAAACAGCTCAGTTACACATTTTAAGCCTTGAGTTTATTACGTATATATATTTTTGTGTGCGTATGTATATCAATACACACAGAGATGCACTTTAAAATTAAATTTCACTGTCATCCCAAATTTTGATGAGCAGTTGCCACTGTAGATTTCATTCTCTTGTTTTTCATTCAATGTCTCTGGTAAACTCAAAGCATGAATAATCTTAATGGGTTAGAGCTTGAATAATTAAACTATTTTCTAATTGAATATCAGTAAACAATATATATTAACTCACAAACTAAATCGGAACACTGGAAAAGTTCGGAGATGATGCTTTGCTATATATTTCATCACCACAACCATGCCATCCTTAGTCTTGCTTACACTCAGATCTGTGTGCTCATGTGTGATTTTTACCCCTTTTGAATACAGCCCACTGAATCAATCAATGGGTTCTATGTGGGTGTAAAGTATATGCTTGGGGACTGGAAAAGGCTTGGGTTTGCTTGGGGTTTTCTTCTTTCTTTTTTTCTTCTTTNGTTCATACAAGTGTCAGGAAGCACGAAGGCAGTGTAATCTTTTGTAAATAGCTCTAGCAGTAGCATACTTTAAATATTTATTTTTATTTATGATTTCTCAGTCAGTTAAAAAAAAACCCAAACAACCTTAACTGTATTTACCCAGTTCAGGCAAACTGTTTCACAAGTGGCACTTTCAAGCATCTAAACTATTTATGTCTGGAACACTATGCAGACATTTGCAGTTACCACTATGCAGACAGAAACTAAATATTTTGTAAGTATAGGTTTTACATAGAAAAGAGTACTTTCAGTGTTATCGTTTACTCTCACAGACACTGGTTAAAACATTCACTCCCTCATCTCATAGACTCATTATGTAATGAGATTTTAACTTATTAAAGAACAATTCTGTTAACTTCAAATGGAACTAGTTCCACAGCAAAAGTTAAGCATACAAGTGTTTATATTATAATGGCTAATGTGCATCTAACAGGGCAAAGTAGGCTTTAATTAACATAGCTAATTTGCAAATAAAAGTCTTTGAGCCACATAAGCAGGACTGACTTTTTGCAAATAAATGAAAAAAGGATATGCTTATAAATTAATACTGCAAAAAGAGACAAAATACCATGACAGTTATTACAGAATGGTTTATTAAANTCATACACGATACTTCCTAGAAAGTAAATATCTATAAACAAATATCTGTCTTTGTAACAAGGCCAGTAAGTGACCATTCCATTATACAAATTTTTTGTTATAACATTTGGATAATGTTTACAATTCTGCATTTTTACACAGCTGCCACAACAATAAGGAAAAAGACTTTTTTCCTGTTATTCCATTACCAGATACTGAAAAGCTCTTGGTGAAGAAGGAACTTACTTTAAGCTCAACGTATCTTACCACTTTTAACAGATGCATTTCCAGATTTTAGTTCTGGTACCAGACAACTCTCCAAAAGGAGCACTAGTTTTGTAATCAGAATCACCTTTATTATGACAGATAAAGAGTAAATTAAGCTTTCCCCCACATCAATAACAAACCAAAACTAATCAAGCTCCCTCTCCACCAACTACTGCATACCTCAAGAAATGACTTGTGGACATTAGCTTATCTTAGTTTAAACCTTTCGAGTTTAAAAAAAAAACAAAACAAAACAAAACAAAAAAGCAAACACTACATCATTTAGCGTACAGAGTTTAAACACACAAAAACTTAACATTTAAACAGCCTCTAAGGCTGCTAAGTACATACTTTCAACAGGTACTTCGGCTTTACTAAAACTAGCTAATTCTCCTGCTCATCACATGACACACTCTGCCAACACTGCAAAATGAAATGTGTTAGCACTGTCAGAAATGACATCATTTCCTCAATCAGCGGGGGCGGGAAGGTGGAATCAAAACACTACAAGCAAAGCTGCAGACAAAAATCAGTGTGAAAAGGCAGCATGGTGCACCTAATACAGTAAATTGAGACATACAGTTAGTGAATGAACACATTTTTGTTTTTATACAAGTCACTACCATTTGCCCCAGTATCCCTTCACACACAGACACAAATACTATCACCTTCTTCTACTGGGTATTTTTGTATTTATCACATTAGTGTTCCATACATCTTCCAGCACAGTCTGTGCAGCAGTTATATACAGAAAGAGCTGTAAAGTGGGGATGGAAAGCAATCCCTTTAAACAAAACAGCCTTCATAGAGCCAAGCTCCCACCAGGAATATATTTAAATGCTTGACTTGGCTTTTATTAATGGGTAGGAGCACATACCTTAAAGTGTGGGGTTTTGTTGTTGTTGTTTGTTAAAAGCCAACAGATTTACAGAATTTGTCTGACAGATGGATTATTTACACTTACCAACTATATGAACAGAGTCAATGTTTGTAGGGCCTCTCACCAGCGCGTGTTCAGAAGTGCTGCTGCAGAGAGCTTGCATCAATGAAGGTGTAAGAGCAGATCTCACATTTGAAAGGCTTCTCGCCTACCAGGAAACGGAAAGCAAATATGAAGGATGTAGCATCTTCTATGGGAACACAAAGTGTGTGTGGGAAATGCAAAAGAATGTCAGTGGATTAGCATTTACAGCACATCCTCAAAGCCACAGCTCATCTTTCACATGATCTTGTTCCTAATGAAGCATGATCTTACATAATGGTCTAGGCAGTTAAAGGTTACAGTCTGTTTTACCAGTAGACGACCTACTGCATCTGAATTTGGCTTCCACCATAAGTCTAATCAAGAAAAACTGATCAGAGCCATTTCCAAATTTAGTTTTGATCTTTTTTTCCTGAATCAAAGTTCAGAGGGCCAACTCCCAGCATACTCTATGTCACAAATTAAAAACAAACAAACAAACTCCCTCAGAAAGGGGAAACGTAGCAAAACAGGAAATTTTCAAGGAGCAAAAGGAAATTACATTAAGGGAAAGTCATTTTAACAATGAAAACACACAAAGAATTTTCAGTAAAGACAGCAAGGACAACATTTAGGTCACAAATACAAAGGAAAACAATGACTTTCAATAAGAAAAATATTAAGAGGTACATTCTTAAAGGACTAGCCTCCCCTTTCACCTACATTCCCACTGACAATTTCTAATTTACAATATTTATCTTCATATTTTTCTGATGCACTAAAATTCTGAAATATTAGTGTTAGAGCAGACAACCTGAAACAAACCTAAACAGAAAGAAACCACTGAGTAAAAAAGAAAAAAAAATTGAAACAGAATCACAGAATGGTCAAGGATGAATAGAATCATTTGGTCCAACCCCCAAACAGGCAAATCTATTTTCATTTTTGCAGCCAAAAATAAAAAAACAAACCAAACAAATAAATAAATATATTTGAGTTAAAAAATAATGAAAAGTGAACACATTTTAAGAATCTAAGGCCCAGCACCAACCCTGATATAGTAATTCTCCTCAAGACAGCATTTCACATCAGCATTATTACAAGTAACTCTCCAGCTCTGGTTTTATTAGTCTTGTCTTTTAAGAATTAATGCAGGCGATATCCCATTGCGTGATCACCGCATAGTCAGCATGATGTAGAAATCAAAGCGGTTTTTTATGTTTACCCCCAGTTGTCAATAGGGAAGCAAACAGGAAGAGGCTAATGACATTATCAGGAGCAGTTTTCAAATGCTTGATATCTAGATGATAAATTACATTTTCATAGATAATAAGCAGCTTCCTAAAACTCATTAAATACGTTTGCTGTAGGATACATAGCAGGTCAGCTGCAGAACAAGGAATAGGAGACAGTTCTGGATTTGCAATCCTTCTTCTAGACAGTGCCTTATTTTGTTCATTTTTTGCAAAAGTTTAATTAATTTTGCATGGTTTTGAAAACTTGCCTGCTTATGCACCTGAACATCATTAGCAGTGCCCAGCCACACTGCCTAGCCAACCTCCTAGAAGTCGGTTATCTCTTCTTTGGGTATCACTCTCTTTTTCCTCTATCTTTTGAAGCCCTGTCAGTTGCCTTCTACATAAGTTAAGAATGTTTGATAGAGCAAACGTCTGTCTTTGAAGACATGGCATACTTGCTACCACAGAGATTGAGAGCCATCTGTCCCAGTAGCATGAGCAGTCTATCAGCCCCCTTCACACCTATGTTTCCTGCCAGACATCTGCCTACTCTCCTCTGCTGCTGTGGGTGATGCCATGGCTCCAACGCTGCGGGATGAAGCACCACCCACGTCGCTCAAGTGTCAGAGTGCCACACTCCTGCCAAACCACTGCAGGAGTATTTCTTTTCTTCAGCTTGCTGAAAAGTTAATTTTGCCAGTGTGGACAAAGGCCGATATCCCGTATTCACTATGCTGCCAGGTCCTACAAGACGAGTCCTCCACAAGCTGATTTATTTCAATATTATCACAAGCAGCTAATTGGCTCCCCACTGTCCTGTCCACCCACTCACTGCACAGGTCAAGTAGCAGGTTTCAGAAGGCCATTAACGCAACATAGCACGTTCCCATCCTATTCATTCAGTTAAACTTATTTTCTAATCCTGTGAAATGCTCGGTTCAGAAGAAAGGACAAATGCTTCACTTTTTAAATACCAACAAGATGGAACAGATCCAATGGTTCCAGGCAGACAGTGATACAAAGTATGTTCTTCTGTGTAAATTGAGGATTTCTAATGCAACGCCTTTTTTGGCAGACTGATCGACTTAATATTACCATGGCAACGCAAAGTCTATGTAAACAAATCACTTGACCAAGACAGAAAGAACCCCAGAGCATCAGTCACAGAGAGGCTGGGCCTTTGATAGACTTTCAACATTGAACTTTAAAACAGAGAACTGAAGCAGGAAGCTTTCCAGAAAATGAAAGGGAATGTAGCCCAGGTGGACAAACAACAATCTATTATATCAAAAATCTTGAAAAGTGCCAATATGTGCAAGTTGATTTAGAAAGTTTTGAGCAGACGTTCTCATTCTCTCCTGGCCATGGAGTACCAGTATGGAACAAAAAATTATGAGCTGGTTGAAGTCCATATCCATTTGAACTAGCAAAGGCATCCTTCTCATTTAATGAGCCAGGGTCATAAGCTGCCCTTGTCTTTGCAATATATATACCTTTATATAGGTGTTTTCTTAATACAGATCCTAAACCAGGATTCTGTAAAATATACCCACATTCAGGAAGGCAAATCAAACATATCCTTAAAGACAACTATCCCCCAATGCCACAAAAAACATTTAAGTTAAAAATTTGCCTACTTTGTTAAATCAGGACCAGAGTGTTTGGGTTTTGCATATTCAATGCAAGAGGGAGAACTACCAATAAGTAAAATACCCCTTTTCCCTAGAAATCCTTTTCACAGCACAAAAGAAGCACTCCTACAAAACATTAAACTGTACAGTACTTCCTTTTCCTCCCTAAGCAGTTTATCTAAGTGGTAACATAACGAAGACACACATGTAATCCACTTGCATGCATCAACAAAAGCTGTGTCAAAGAGGCCTTGAGCCTTGTTTTGTATTCGCAGTGCTGGCAGTGAAAGGCTTTGATGCCAGCATGCATTCCCATGTGTTTCTGCAGAGCTAACTATAAGAACACATCCTGTCAGAAAGGAAATGAACCTTGTCACAGCTGGAAAATCATCATCTATTCTTCCTGTGTAAGTGGCCTGAAGGGATGACATTTCTCAGTTACTGTGTTAATTTAGGCTTTTAATGCCTTTTATCAAGAGTGTTTAAAGCTATTAGTTAGGAAAGATTGATATGGGAGGGATGAGAGCACAGAGGTTCCTGTCAGACCTGTCTACAATGAAGTACTTCAGTTATTATTTTATTATCTTTCAACTATTTATTTATATTCCCAGAATGACACACTTTGCTGTGTTGAGTAATTTAGTAAATTACTGCAGCCAATACTGCATAACACAACATGATTATATTGGATTGTTGTATTTTGATGTCTGAATGGTCATCGTAATTCTGCTAAATTTTTTTTCTGGATGAAAAAGACAGAGTCTACTTTCTCAACTGCATGACATGCTACTCTTTCAGGCCAGCAAGTGCAATTTATATAGAAGGAAAAAATAATGCATATGAAAATTATATGTGCGTTTATGTACAAAGAGAGGATTCCTAGGGAACAAAACTGTAGAACATTTGAAAAAGCCTACACAGACCACAGATCTGCTGTTCCAAATTCCTTAATTTTTCCCTGCACCACACTTAGAATACCTCAAAACCATTTAACTCTATGTCTTAAGCACTTAAAGTTCCTCAAAAAATCAGCAACAACAGAGGAAGCAATGGCTGTTCACAAATTCACAACCAAGTCTAAAGTCACATCTGTAACACACAATAATTTCAAAGGGAGAAATAGAAGCAAAAAACTTTAAAATCCTTGTCCTGTGGAAGTCAACTATAGCAGGTTTCAAAGGTGCTTACATCTCTATCCAGCACTCAGCAAAAGGAAACAATGTCATTTTGAATCACACCTGTAAATAATTAATTACTAAGTCAATACTATTTCCAAATACACACACTACATTCACACTAGATGTAACAAACAGGATTACTCATTCTTTAAACACTCTATAATAAAAACATAGCTATTTTCACGACACATTTGTGAAGATAAATTGAAGTCCTGCTATTCCAAAACCAAAGTATTTCAGAACAAAAAACAAAATTACTTTATATTATACTCAAGAGTTCTACTGGTAAAAGTATTCCTGCTAATTCTGATTTAAGAGTGAATCATACAGCTGTTATTTTATACAACAGTTTTCAAAACAAGAAAGATGCAAAATGGTATTTAATCCTCAGTTATTTGTGTGGATTAACACTTTCTTTCACCAGAGAAATAAAGCTTAAATTGCTCAAAGAATAAAAGCCCTTAACTTGCTTGAAGGAACTTAAGTACTCGGGGCAGTTGTTGAAGTGTTCAGTGCATAGAAGGTGTGAAAGCTAAAACAGTGATCTCTGTAGAACCAAGGGCCTGTATGGAAAAATCTGGGATTTAAACAGCAGGCTTCAAAATGAAAGCCAACTCTGATAGGCAAACTGTGCCAATCTGAAGAACTCTTTGTATTAGTTTTTCCCGTCTTCCCTAATCATCTGCGATCATTCAAAAAGAAAAAAAACATCACAAAAAATTGTCAAAGATCTAGATTCTAAACTCCTACAGGACAGACAGAACTTTTTTAGAGCTATGAAGCAGAGACCAAAAATGCAGGGGCTAATTTCTCTAATATCTTTGTGAATCCAATACAAGTACAGTAGTTCACAAACTAGGAAAGTGTTCTTTGCTACCATTTCTACTCGTTGAAATCACAATTAAAACTGTATTTTTTGTATACATTTAAAGGACATGTCTTTCACAATGGCATTACAGAACAACCTTCCCTTGTTAGGGGATTAAATGCTTTGTAGAAAAGTAGAGCTATTTGGATTTTCTGGCTATTTGAATTACTCCTTAAAAAACGCGTAAGCATAGCTGCCTATTTCCAGCACATGTAACAGCTTTAAATGCAGATTTCAGAAATCTGATAATATTGCAGCCAATGCCTGTCTTATGCAGTGCTTGTGGTGCAAACTCCCCACAAATACTGATGTGTTCTTTTTTCTTTAAGGAGAAAAGAAGGATTACACTGTTACTAGAAGGGTTGGTTCAAACTTCTAAGATTAAAGAGTGAAAGTCCAAAGGAACTTGGAATTGTAATACGGATGACTGAACCTTTCATCCTTTGGATGTAAATCAGGTGTGTTTGAGACAGTGGGAAATTCCAACCCATTAAGACCAAAGGGTCTCGAGTACTCGTGATCAAGTTTTAGGCTCCATAAAGGTCCCACCTGCATTATAACACTTAGGATTTTAATGAAACAGTCAGGCAAGACTATCAATGAACCTGTCTTGTTAGGAATCATTTCACTCTTCCCAGATAGCTTCTGAACACTGATTATAGACAGCTGATCCTCACAGATGCCACTATGATTTTCCCTTCTTTTTATAAACTATTGGATAAAACTCAGCAACTGAAAAGGTTAGACTGCCCTCTCCCTGTTGCTAACTACGAGCTTTAACTTAAAAGATAATTATGGCCACACACTCTCAAGAAATTCACAATGGTAGGTATTAATCAGCATTTTACCATGCAGTCATGAAAACCCCAATACTCCAAATTAGTAATATGGTATGCCCCCATAAAGTTTTAGATGATAAAACTGTACTTCATTGCTCAAATAAGACAATAAAATTTGGTTATATTGTTTTAGTATCACTAGTATTCCCTGTGAATTGAGGCCTTTAACTCGCAAGCACTGTCAGCAGAATGCACAAGCCATCCTTGCACCAATGAATGCATTAGTTAATATGTGAACTAAAAGCATCACTGTATTTGTGTATTCTGTTTTATTTCCTGATGGGAGAAGAATGGCCATGAGAACGTTATTTTGAGTTGTAATATCAAATTAATTTAACTTGAAATATAGAAAATAAATATTTGAAATATGTAAGCAAGACTTAGGTGACATTAACTAATAATATCATGGGGTTCGGTCATTTGGCTATTTTATCCCTTAAAATATACACACACCTAATGCCATAGTCAAAAATCTTAAACTTGCATATAAAACTGCGTTTTTTATAAACTTGAAATAGATTTCACTAAATAAATTTTACTGCCTAATACTGAGAAGAATAAAGAATTCCAAGTCATAAATTCCAGCTATCCTTGCAGCAAATAAACCAGACAGAAATCATCATTTTAAACTCTAACATCAGTAGGCAGTCTGCACTGAGGTTTACTGGCAAAGAGGAACACTGAAAAAGCATTTGAAAAGTAAAAGCCAGTGTGATGTCGTTCACTTGCTGCCCCCTTCTGGGGAAAACCAAACCAAACAAAAAAAGGACCACGAGACAGCCAGGAAAACAGCCATTCCCTGAGTACGGTTACCTACACTTCTCTAAAACTCAGCCTTGTGACAGCAGATCTTGTTCAGTTTAAAGGCTTTTTTTTTTTAAGTTTTAATTTTGAAGTATCAATAGACTCTAAAATATATTTCCCAAATGAGTCTGTTAATGTAGGTATAACGAGAGGCGATTCTGGGAAGAGGAGAAAATGAACCTACTTGCTTTGGCACTCTTGGAGCTCTGCGTAGCAGCACAGACTGCGCACTCAGAGTCGCAGTCAGCACAGCAGCATTATCTTGATGCCACTCTGCCATCAGCTCTTCAACCTAAGCGGCGGGACACAACATGCACTGGCTGCCATTCGCAACAGATTCTGTTCTGCTGTGGGATCAGGGCCTTTAGTGGGAAGAAATGAGACAGCCACAGGCTGGTAATACGGCTAATTGCTAGTTTCATTAGTTTGCCCTTCAAAGAGACTGTAAGAAAAAAGCAGTATTAACACAAAGTTTGCTTCTTGAGATAGCACAGCAAAACTCAAATCAGAACTAGGTATGAAAAGATCAAGTAAGTTCTTAATCTTCGCAGTAGTTACAAGCATCGTTCCAGGATGAGCTCCAGAGACCCAGTCTGTAAATGCTCTTTTTACTTCTGAAACAGAGAGGCAATGCGTTCATCAGATAATGACACATTTCATATGTAACCTCAAACTAAATTTGGATTGCCATACTCCACTGGTTCAAAAATAACTGTCGTAACGATACAATGATGTAAAGTGCTTAACCTTATACTTCTCCACCTTTAAAAATGAGACAAGTTATTTCAAAATGCCTCATTGTGAACATGGGAGCAACTTGCCTACCTGCCTTGTGAATCTGTAACGACTGAATTGTGCTTTGACTATGTCAAGGCTTGTTAACAAACTAATTANCCCCCCCCCCCCCAAACCCCCAGAAGCCTATGTGAAATGTAACATCATCAGCACATTGGTCTACTCCCCACCTACTAGCAAAGCTTTAGTTCAGTGCAGGTAATGAGGCCTTGGACTATCCAAACACAAATTCCTTTTTTTTCTTTCCTTTGATAACATCAATTTCCTCAAGCTACTAAAACTTGTATTTATTTCTTTCCATGTCAGCAATAACAACTTCAAACCAGAAAATCCAGATTTGGTATAGACACTTACTTCAGCCCTAGAAAACAGTGGGGTAAAGAAGCTATTTGGGGAAAAAACTTTGACAATTTGAATTTATTAGATTATTATACACAACTTTATAAGTCAGAAAGTGACTTCTCTAGTTAAACTGAAGGTGTCTATTGTGAAAACGTTTTCTAGTAATGTAAGAGACATATGTATGGCCATGAACAACAGCAACAAAAAAAAAAAAAACCATCCCCAAAACCAAACTCACATACTTAGAAGAAACCTAGAGAAACAGAATGTACACTAAATTCTCTGCCTAAATACCAGACAAGCTATTATTACAATATTGTGTGATATCAACTTGTGGATGGGTGGCTACCAGAGATCACCATCTTCTTTATCAAAGCAAAAAAGATCTTCTCTGAATTACAGAAAAGCATCAAGCGCCTTTTCAAGTTCTCTTTGGAAGACAGGAGGCGCTTGAGGTCTGACAAAGTCTTAGTGTTAACTCTTACAGCTGCGGGTAAGTGGAATTTTGCATTAACTGATAAGATTGGTGCTTCAATAAATATGCCTCTGAGAAATGCAGCCATGACTGCAAAGGAAGCTGTACGTTGTCACAGTTTTTCCATCTAGTTTACACGAAGAATTCCAAGAAGTCTCACAGCACGTCTCGTGGCTCTTCAAAGAGCGCATCTCAGGCTCTCCTTTGTTACTGCTTGTAACAAAATGTAAGAGAAAACCTTTAGAAACACCTCTTGATCAGCACCTGCTTACTTTATTCAAAAGACTGCTACTATCACAAACCAAGTAGAAGACAGCTATTTGAACAGGTTACCTTATTTTTGTTCAGGCTATCTATGGGCGACTTTCTTGTAAAAATAAATAAGTAAGACATAAGTAAATAAATAAATAAATAAATAAGCAAGCCGCATTGCCAACTGGCTGAACAACAGAACTCAGAGGGTTGCGATCGATGGCGCACAGTCTGGTTGGAGGCCTGTAACTAGTGGTGTTCCCCAGGGGTCTGTACTGGGTCCAGTCCTGTTCAATACACTCATCAATGACCTGGATGAAGGGACAGAGCGTACCCTCAGCAAGTTCGCTGATGACACCAAGCTGGGAGGAGTGGCTGATATGCCAGAAGGCTGTGCTGACATCCAGCGAGACCTGGACAGGCTGGAGAGCTGGGCCAAGGGCAACCTCATGAAATTCGGGAAAAGCAAGTGTAAGGTCCTGCACCTGGGGAGGAACAACCCATGCACCGGTACAGGTTGGGGGTTGACCTGCTGGAAAGCACCTCTGCTGACAAGGTCCTGGGAGTGCTGGTGGACAACAGGCTGATCATGAGCCAGCACTGTGCCCTTGTGGCCAAGAAGGCCAACGGTATCCTGGGGTGCATGAAAAGGAGTGTGGCCAGCAGGCTGAGGGAGGTGATCCTCCCCCTCTTCTCCGTCCTAGTGAGGCTACATCTGGAGTACTGTGTCCAGTTCTGGGCCCCCCAGCTTAAGAAGGACAAGGAATGGCTTGAGCAAGTCCAGCAGAGAGCTACGGAGATGATCAGGGGACTGGAGCATCTCCCTTATGAGGAAAGGCTGAGAGACCCGAGTTTGTTAGCCTGGAGTAAAGAAGACTGAGGGGGATCTCATCAGTGCTTATAAATCTCGGAAGGGTGGGTGTCAAGAGGATGGGACCGGACTCATTTTAGTGGTGTCCAACGACAGGACAAGGGGCAATGGGCACAAGCTGGAACACAGGAAGTTCCACCTGAATATGAGAAGAAACTTCTTCACTGTGAGGGTGACAGAGCAGTGGAACAGGCTGCCCAGAGAGGTTGTGGAGTCTCCTTCTCTGGAGACATTCAAAACCCACCTGGACGCGGTCCTGTGCCCCCTGCTCTGGGTGTACCTGCTCAAGCAGGGGGGTTGGATGAGGTGATCTCCAGAGGTGCCTTCCGCCCCCTGCCATTCTGTGATTCTGTGAATTGTTCTGCAATGAAGATCTACAGAAGTACTTGGAGCATTACAAACAAAAAGCAAGTTTTGCTATAATGTGGGTCATACCTACTGTAGGTACTACATGCAAATTAATTTGAATCCTTCTTTCTAGTTGCTTTTGTGTTGAAGCACACAGCATTATCTTCAGCCTTCCTTCTTTTCTTTCATTCATTTTCTATTTGGGTTTTTTTTCTAATGGATCTGTTTGAGATGTCCATTCATCTGATGTCTGGTTTTGAGTACCTGATCTCAAAATGAAGACAGTAGGGCTGTAGAAGTTTTGTCATTTTCCATATGCTCTTTCAACTCTGCTCTAGATTGCCAATTAAGAAATAAGTTAACTAATTCAAAAAGAAACCCAAAATACATTATCAACCAATATTTTACATTATCATCAGTGACTGAAAAGACTTAAGAATTCGAGATAAGATACTTCCAGGTGAAAGACAATGTTGTACAGGGACTTTTGAGATAGTGTAACCCTCATAATTCAGTCCACTAACAGAGAAGAAAAATCTTGCTGATCATTCTGTGTTATGTTTGTGAAATGCACACAATGGGGGAAAAAAGCGTTCCCAAAAAAGCTAAACAAGCCTTTTTTTTTTTTTTTTTTTTTTTGTTCTGAGTTTTGGGGGATTTTTTGTGGGTGGGGGTTCAAACTGTAGGGTAGAATTAGGTCCAAGTTGTTAAGTATAGGTAATGTTGAGAAAGTGTTCTATTTTACTTCTGCACATATTGTAAATGTAATGAATAGGCAGATGACTTCCAGCAATGTTTAGCTGCCATTCACACCCACCCTAGAAGTACAGATCATCGTTCTTGGACGCATACTTTCATTATAAAACTGCCACAGTGCTGCTCAGCAGGAAAACAAAGTGAAATAATCACAAATTATAATGATAAAAATGATAGCATTTGGAAAGTCACTGCTGTGTGTGACACACTCGCCACCACAATAAATATCCCTGTTTTTTAAAAGTGACAAAGCAGAAAGGAGAACCATGATTTTCAAGTATCTCATTTGACCCGAATCCCTTGGGTTTACCAGATTACAATGTATTTATCATACAAAAGCTTTATCTAACAATGCACATTTTAAATAGTCATCTTTCCTAAGTTTCCTCAGCTAAAATTCCAATGATCGTTATACATGTAGATAAAGAACAAGCAACATATTTTGATAATATAACTATTACATTGAAAGGAACTGATTTATTTTCATGTTAGGAAGAGCCAAATATCAAGTTTCCTTTCTTACACTGTTCTTAAAATAGTGTAAAATTCCAATTACTTTGTTAAGACTAATATCAAGATCAGTGAAACGACAGCCATTTCCAACCTAAAATATAAACTTAGAAAACACAGTGCTGCATACACTTTTAAATATACAGCATATTTTGTAAGACTAGGAAAAAACTGAATAGGCCCATTAGATGGTTGAGGAGATAGCCAGTATTTGCTGCAGGGCAAGGGGAATACTGTCATCCACAGAACGTATCGTTTGGCACAGAATCACTTAATTTGACTCACTCTTTTTGGTCCTGACATAGTTTGCGTATTACTGCTTTTGTACGAGTTAATTATTTTAGCAACAAAAGTACCATAAATGCTCTTTTTGCCCCCCACCCCCGGAGTCTACGAGCATGACATAAAAGGTGATGTTAATTGTTATATAAATGAATCAATCTCAGAACAGTTGCATCAACTCTGAAGGGGACTTGTAAAATCCATCAATTTCAGCAGTAAGTATCAAATGCTTCCGCAAGGGCTTGATAATGTAAGACATTTCAGCACACTGCTGCTTACAGGAAGAAAAAAAATAAAGATTTTTCCTCACCCAGTGTCATCAAGCCTTATTTATTAAATTGCCAATGCCTTTTAACGTGATGGCACAGCAAGCATCAGATTGCAAACACTGCTGGATTATGGAGCCTCTAGTGACTGGGGCAGAAGAGAGGATAAATTGCCAATTTTATGACCATTTACAGATTAAAAAAAAATTAAATGTCTTATGCTTTTTTGAGATGGTATATTCAAGACAGTATTATGAATAAACAAACACTTACCTGACCCTCCGTTCAGTGTACACCACCTCCATGCTTCAGCGTGGTTTGGTGGTCAATACATCACCACCAACACAGTGTACGTTAAGATGTCATGATGGAGCTGAAGCCAGTGACCCTAAAGGGTCTAGATGTCACAGGACCTAAGGAAGAAATATGTGAACTTTTTTATAGTAATGTATTATATGGTCTCACAGCCGAGTAATTAAGAGCATACAGCACGTACCGCTAAAGGTGATGGCATTTTTGGTAATTTATTTTAGCATGTTAAGGTAGTTTCCCAACATATTTCCCACAACACAAAATAAAACCTATATTAAAAACCAAACAAAATCCCAGCTCATTAAGGTTGCTAAGCCAAGAAATAAAAATTAGGAATTGCCAAAATTAAAGTTGCCTTGGTAACCTTAATTTCATTGCGTTTTGTGTATGTACTCTATGCTCACTAAACAAGGCTAATGAAACACTACCCATTCTACACACTGAATTTTGGAAGGATCATGTTGGGGGACAAAATTGTATACAGTCAAGTCAGGCAATTAAGATTTTGCAAGTGTACCCACCCACACAGATGATGAGTGTTTGACTCTGCAACCTTTATTGTGAGTTCTCTTGATTTTTTTGTGGGTTTTTTAAAAACACATTTAACATATTTTGGCCTTTATTTTTTGGAAAAACAAACAAACAAAAAAAAACCAAACCCCAAAATCTAAGAAGTTAAAGCATAAATTCCAGATTTCACAATGGGGGATTATATTTGGGCCAGCTGGCGCTGCTGAAACCCTTAGATACACTACAAACCTCCGATGCTTGAACAAATTGCCATTTGAGTAACGGAGTAATGACAGCAACAGTAAACTGTTATATTAATGCTGGTTCATGTATCTGAGACTCTAAATCCTTTCTGTCCACTTCAGGCCACCCTGTCGCCCAAGTTATTTACATTCTCTGAGAATCCCCACTTGATTATATTCTCTGCCCACCATGCCCTGTCCCACTAGCAGTTTTCCTAATGTGCCAAATTCTGCTTGAGTTCATCTTCTCATCTCATCATGCCCTCCAGCAGCTTCTCACAGTTTTCCAGCCCCACTAGTCTTTAGTATTCAACTTTTTTTATATGCTCTCTATGAAAGAACTAAAAACCTTTGCAGCCAAGTACCAAAGAAAACTGACAGGTTTTCTTAGTTCTTGTCCCTGCCTCCCTAAAAGAGTCTGTTACAATTAGCTTCCTGCAGTAAGGTATCTTCACTGTTCATTGCATTTTTTTAGAGGCTGTGAAGAGACCAAATATCAACAGACTTTTCCATAAGGAATGTGCCTATTCTAACAGAAGACACCATCTGAAAAACACTTAGATCTTTCCTGCAAGCCATGGAATATTAGGGCTTTTTAAACAAAAGGTATCCACAGTCTCACTGGTTCCGCTTGAGAACATTATGAACAGAAATTTTCCCCCCATATGCATTCCAGAAAGTTGGTTGAATCATTTTGGTTGATCTGTTTTTAAAAGAAAAGTATCAGTTGGAGGCAAAGAACCAAAATAAAAAACTGCAGCCAATACAGTTTAAACAAACAAACAAACAAAAAAGCAAGACAGGTGAGGAAGTGAAAACAGTATCTTTTAAATAAACATCGACTGGTAACAAAGCAGAGCATCGAGTAGTAAAAAAAATGCAGTGAAGTTTTATAACACTAAATAGGAAGCAAGCAGTTAAAATATTGAAGAAGTGAGAGATCTGCAGGCTTATGTCATAAATTAAATGAATTTCTATTTTCAGAGGAAGGGGCCTTCTTTGACATAATCTTGGGGAAAGTATAGGTATCAGCATGAAGAGGAACTGCTGCTAGAGACCTACGGTCTGTACTGCTATTAAAAAAAACATTACAAAATCAAATTTGATGGTATAAGTATGCACAGCTCCCACCCCCACTTTTGCTCACCCTGCAGGAGACAAAGCTGGATAGAATCCTTTGAAAGTTGCTTTAAGAAGTGCTGAAGTTCGCCGTAAGTATTGCTCATTTGATGGAACTAAAGTAAATATATTTTGATTGATAGGCTGCTATACATTTCTCCATCAGATTCACCCTGCTTCAGTTAATGAGACTAACAGAAGACAGCAGTCAGAAGTCAGAGATGCAGGGACAATTCTCTCCACATAGCTCTGTTCTAACCACAAGTCTAGGACTTTGTAGGTCAAGGTCTGAGGAACTGGAACGGCTAACAGTATGAACTGCGGCATGTGCTTTTGACATCATTAAATGTCAAAAAAGGATTCAGAACAAGACCAAACTCTTGGTCAAAAAAGACCTAAATTGTGTATCAAACCTGTCATTCAGTAGTACAATTCTGGTGTTATTCCAGTCACAATGACACAAAGCTAAAGTCGGAAAAGTTTCAGACATGAAGCATCCTTCATGTTTGACGTTTTAAGCAGTACAGTATCCCCTCCCCGACAGATGAAAGGCCCGGTTTGATAACAAAAACCCAATAAAACTGTGAGGTAATACAAAGTCTTCCTTGTATGAAGCAATCACCTCTACCTATTGCAAATGGAAATAAAGCTCTCACTGAGTAAGACAGAGCAAGACTGATGAAAGAAGATAAACTTACTGCCACTAAACTTAACAAAGAAGAATTCCCTTTTAAACTAACAGACAACTGGTTACCTAAACAAACCATCCATCTCAGCCAAAATAAGCCCAACAGAAACTGAAATCAACATAAAACATATCCAAAACCCAAGCACCTCCAAGTCCTGCATCCAGACTCCCTGCACTGAGTGTCACTGTCATCATCTTTTCTCCTCTATCTGCTTAACAGCTGCTCAGCTGCGAGCTCAGTGCAGCTGCTACATCCCACAGACAGCAGAAGTCTTTGAAGATTAGGATCCTGGTTTAGTGCCTTCAAGCAAACTCTAAGAAGTCCCTTCTCCTCCTCCTCCCCTCAAACCACAGTTTCAATCTAACTTGATGAATTGTAAAGCCTTCTTCCACCAATCAAAACAAATTTACTTGTACATACACTTGCACTAAGCAAATATTGAGTACTGGAAAATTCACCTCCACTTTATAAAACCAGACAGAAGTAAAACATTTAATCAGAAATCCAGTACATGTTCATAGTGTTTACAAAGCATTTGTTGCACTTTATAAACTAAGCGGTTAAAAAGAAGTTAAAGAAAGAGACCTATCTGAGGGATGGACAGGGAATTAAAAAAAAAAAAAATCTACCTACATTTGGAAAAAAGGTCTCATCTCTCACATTCAGTGCACAGATGCAGTTTGAAACTGTAACTATGGTTGCACAGATGCTTGTAGACCTTGATCCGTTCCTTAGCTGTATTAAAAGCCACAGTTTGTTATAATAGGTTAAAATCGGATTAAATACATTAATTTAAAATAGAAGAAAGCCATTTCTCCACGGCAGACAATTATTAACATAAAAGTTCAAACTTAACTCCTATGTAGTTTTAAAGTGTTTTGTGCTTATTTAAGCAATATGAGGCTGATTTTGGCTGAGATGCACAGTATTTCAAAAGAAAGAGCAATTATTAATTGCGAAGACTCAACTTGACCATGGGGGCTCTGGCAGCAAAAGCAAGGTTAGCTCAGCTCTACTGATGCTCAATGAACTCTTCTCCCCCAATGTCAAAACAGAACAAAAAACCCCAGGATAACAAGCAGTTCTCAAAGATTTCGAACCACCATTTAAAATGAGCTAGCAAAATATATACTTGCAGTTACTTTGGAGTTACTTTGATGTGAATTATGGAGCATACGAAAAATATTGAAGGAACAGATACTTAGGAAACATCAAAACACCCACGCTTCAAAGGATTATTTTTAGTGGTGAGATGCAATGCACTTTACTTGTCCACTTAATTCTAAGCACATCTGCTGAGAGTCTAAATTTGGTCTGGAGGAAGTACTGGTTGCAGGTTGCGGGTTTTGCGTAGAGGATTTCAGTCTAATGGGAAATGCAATGAAGACCACTAACCCTTCCCTGTAAAGATTTTAATATAAAATCACTCAACTTTGTAGCACCTCCTAGACTCTTTTTTCAGGTTTAAGATTCAAAGACCGAAAATGATGACAGGCAGCATGTTTAGTCTTTCAGGTCTTTTGCCTCTTTGCCCCTGATGCAGATGCTAAACTATCACTATACAGCCTATACAATTTTTGACAACTGTTTTAATTTAGATAACAACAAATAACATCGTATAATCGCATACAAGAATCTCTCAGCATGACAAATTGATAGCTTTATCCTAAATAAGAAATTAAGAAGAAACTTTAGTATACTCCACCAAAGTATTTTAGCAATTTGTACATTTTTTTTTCCACTAACCAGTTAGCCTTTCGTGTAGGTTAAAAGTTACTACAAGCATACTGTAGCAAATAACGTTAGCAATTACAGCTAAAACTTGACATTAATTTAAACACAAGCTTAGTGCTAAGAAGCTGTTAAAACTTATTTAAAAAAACTAACTGTATAGCAAGCAAGAAGGCTCGCATACCCATTGTATCAGCCTCACTAGCATAATAAATTGGCAGTCAACAGTTCTTTGCAATGTTACAGTAAAACTCCCTTTAATGGAATGAAACATCTGAAAAGTACTAGCAAGCTGCAGACTTCTCACAACTTCTTTAATGCTTCTTCTCCACCTCACAAATGTATAGAAATTAGCACTATGTTAAAAAAATATTTAGAAAGGCTTCCTTTCCTCACATTTATCACAAAAATGCAAACAATATTCAACACAAATGTAAAATATTTAGAGTTCTATTATACTACCAGTAGTTTAAAAAGTTATTAGGTATTTAACCTACTAGATCTTTCAACAGGAAGCTAAAATGAAGTAAGCTTTCTGCATATGTTAACATAACAGTGAATTCTAAGTTTTAATCTTCAAAATTCACTGCCCCCAGATGTGACAAAAGTGGTCAGAAAAGTATTCCAGAAAACCTAGTCCCAGGTTGTTTCCTCACTACAGTTGTAAGGGAGATAGATTTTTTGATTCCGCCCCCAAAAATAAACGGAAGGAAATCAGTCATTCAAGAGACAACTTAAAATTTGTCAATACAAACCAGTTCTCTTTTCACTTAGGAAAACATTGTTTATGTGAGCACTCACAAATCTTTTCACTGTTGTAGTAATCCCTATCCTGAAATACTGTGAATTTCAGCTGTCTTTCCATGTCTTCTCCTTCCCAACCTCTTAGAGAAAAAGTTAGACTGGACTGCAGCCTTGTTGGCTTACAGTCGCATACAGTTAAGTCAGAGACACTGTTCGTCGTCGTGAAGCAAACAGGATACTGATTTTGCTTTTAGTTCTAAAAATGACCCTTTTCTTAGTTACTTTTCCTGCAGAAATTCTGCAATAACCTTCTATGAAAGCTCTACCTCCTACCGGTTTAAACAGTAAAAACTCACAACAACCCCACCTACCCCAAAGACTTCAAAATTAGACCGCACAACACATCATGTAATCTAAACCATTCAAAACCAACGCCACCACACGGATGCAGCGCCCGGCCTGGCTACGATCACGGGAAGACCCGTCGTTCGTTCCACGTTCCCCAACGCTCCTAACACTGCCTTATCTTTTCTTATCTGACCACTGCCACAAACTCCAGAGCGCTCCTGTGAGCCATCACCTTATTTCACGTAAGTTACGTGGTTTTGCACTGCCTTTACTGAGCAATCAGAACCAAATCAGCAGTGCAACCCAGACAGCGAGAATTTGGTCTGTGTTAGCAGTAGCAGCCACGGAGACTTTGCTAAAATCAACCAATCAGTACAATCACCTGCGACGCTGAACGGTTAAACAGAAAATTGCCCAGGGTACCTTTGTACACAAATCTTTCAAGATTTTACCTACAGCCTTGAAGGTAAGCACCAAATGCGTGGCTTTATTGAGAGCAAACCACTTGCAATTAGTAACAGAAACATTTTTACATTTTTCCCTCCTGGCTTAAATAAAGTAAAATTGGTACAAAAGCAACTTTTATAGTCAATGCAAAGGAGAACAGCACTGGAATACTGGAGTTCTGTCCTTTTGTGATTTAAGGGACACCGGTTATGTTACTCTGCCAAGGTCCTCCATTTATAAATTGAGATAATACTTAGCTATTAGCAGTGTCACAAAACTTAGAAATTAAAAGCATCAACCTCGAGAGAAGTACCTTTACAGCAATGTTACAAAACCATTAAAAAAGCTAATAATATTGAAGTTACTGGAATATGATGGTCAACTACTCCTAGAAATATTCAGAATTTACAATATACAATGGGACAGGATTTTGCAGACCAAAGGAACATAATCAAAAAGTAAACATTTACAACACTTCTTAGAATTTTAGCAATTCTTATATTTTGTTTAAACCAGTGTGAAGATGTTTTATTCAGGATTGCATTTACAGCTCATGTTAAAACTCTCTCATAAATTTTGCATTGACCAAATAAAGTTATATGCACAGAGGAGTTTATAGCTGAGACAACTGTATGAGAAAAAAAATAAAATTTGACTTACTGGTAAAATCACTGCATGGACATTTAAACATATCCTCATAATGGCAAGCTGCACGAAGATTTCTTATCTGCTCCGTTTCAAAAGATGATGAATATATTGTGCACTGAAAGAGACGGTTTCCTCTGATAGCTGTTCCTGTGCACTTTCCAAGCACTTTGTGACATAAAAACACTTTCACAGGTGAGGCACTGGGAGGTTTCATTTATCCACTTGTGTGATTTTAAATGATTTTCCATAAAGTCCGACTCAGTCACGGGACAACAAACACATGTAAAGCCACGATCCACATCAGGTCCCTTTTCATGGATTTATTGAGCATCTTTTGATTCAGCGCTATGTTGCACATGTTGCAGAAATGCTGCGAGAGAACCGTAGCTTTAAGGCACAAGCATCTTTCACCAGATGAGCTAACCCTTTACTAGTACATCTAGCTTTCTTCTGATTTTTGTAATTTTTACACCTTGATTCAGCTTTAGGCGTTTTTACCTCCCCAGCTAAGGTCCGAGTTCTAACACTGGAAACACCAGAGGCCAAGATGCAGAGACTGGGCTTCTTCATCTTTTCTCTTGGAATATGAAAGAGAAGTCGGCACTGCAGAACAGGACTCCTCAAGCTGCAAATGAGCTGCTGCTTTTCTAAACGAGGTGTTCACTTCACCGGAGCGAGAGGCATGAGGATTATTGCTCTGACTGCTTGGGCTCGTGTCAGAACAGCGGGGGCCCATATTTTGAAACATCTGATATGCAGGTCATGAGACAGACAGTTTTTGCAAGATTTTCTTCCTTTTCTTGGTTAACTTCATCTCCCATGCTATACAACTCATTTTCATCTTCGTCCATTTTAGGACAGTCTGAAATTTGACACACCATTATCTGTGTCATGCATGTGAGCCAGGTGTGTCCTGATCTTATTTTTGATGCTGCTTGTGAATGGACAGAGCTTGCACCTGTACAACTCCACCAGAAACACCTCCACTCGGCCGGCTACCTGGCCTTCAGAACCTTCAGGCACAGCAGCAGGCAACTGGGATGTTGTGGTTTCCTCGGGGGGTGGGGGAACGCAGGTTCGTTGTTGCAACACATTGGTATTCCTGCTTAAACTCATTCATCCTCCGTAGCCGCTAGTAGGTAAATCTACAAAAGACAATAAACAAACCAGTTAAAATCCACTTTATGATTTCAAACGTCTTTATCAAAACTCTCAGCCACAATGAGATCTAGATTCAGATTCCAGTTGTAGGGGATGCCTGTAGATCTTAAGACAATCTGGAAGGAGTAAGGGTTTTGCCAGGAGAAAAATGATGCCATAAATGATTACTCAAATCTCTTGTGGAAATTAAAAACGACCTACAGGTTAACAGTATTATGGTTTTAGGGTTTTGGGTTTTTTTTTGGTTCGTAGCAGTTCCCGCCATGAAACAGGCGGTATTAATCCTTTAGGATTAACCAGCAAAGAACGCCGGTGAGAAACCTGCACCGCTGATGCCCGGAGGCCTCGGGACCGCGACCCTTTACCCATGTCCCCTCAATACCGCCCGCCGCCCCCTCCCTGCGGCTCAGGGCAGGGAAAAGCAAACCTGGAAAAGCAAACCATGAGGAGCGACGCCTTACGGGGCGCGCCGGCTGCCTCCAGAGGGCCGGCACCGAAACGCCCGCAGCCCCCTCCCCCACTGCCGGGCCCCTCCCGCCTCCAGCCGCTGGAACCGGCGCCCTCGCCCCAGTGACCCC
>WEKW01028909.1:43783-55795 GCA_013389905.1 Sula dactylatra | reverse complement strand
ATTAAAAGTATCATCTACTTCAGAAATCTCCTCCTAGCCTTACATTAGTCTGGTTCCTTTTCACCCACACCTTCTCACATGAATGAATCTATATTTTCTATATTAAAAGGAAGAGAAAACTTCAGCTTGGGAATTGTATTGGGATAGACTTCTTTCTGCAGCAGATGAGTTGTCTCTCTTCAAGAACTGGTTTACAAAACCTAAGAGTATATGCCAAGGTGGTCTAGGCTGTGAAAGCAGGAAACAGATTCAGGGGAACTCTGCTTTGCTACGTTCTCCTTCCTCTCACAAAATAGCATTTTTCAGTATGGAGGGAGGTCTTTATTGGTGCAGAGCCCACCATCCCAATGCTTTACCAGAAATGGTATCCCTCTATGGCTGTTTAAATTCAGAATCTCTCCCTTTTATATGGCCTGAGTGGAACAAAAGGATCAGTTCTCAATAGAGAATTTGGTTGCTTGTCTGCTCAGGTACCTCAAGCCTATGTACATGTTCAGAATTTTAATGTCTATTATCAGCCAGGGTTAGGCACATTTTTCTCTTCATCTAAATCTAAAAATGCTGCAAACATCTTGAGAAATGTTTTGCTATTTTACTTTTGGTTCAGAAATTATGCATTGCTTGCATTTGTGAACCAACAGATAATGAGGGAACATCACACAATATATGATAAAAATAACACTGAAGTAATGTGAGAAAGACATTTATCTTTCTGTTTCCACTCTGCCTGTGAGAATCTGAAAATCACTACCATTCCCATTTGAATAAATATTTTGGTGGGAAGCATTCATTTGAATATAAAGGACTGAAGAGTTCAGCTATTGACGATATGTGCAGAAGTTAGATGGGGAGGGATGAAAGAAATAGAGTACTACTACTTATCAGCAATATAAACTGCATCTTTTGAATGTTTTGTCAGTATTAAAATACCTTGTGTTTATTGATAATCTCTTTGCCAAACATAGTTTTGTAAGTCTTTTGCTCAGAAATGGTATCTTTTATTTTCCCTGTCTCTCTCTCTCTCTGTCTCCTCACTTCTTCTAAATTGCCTAGCAGCTTGGAGGAATCTGTCAGAAATTTCATTAAAGCTTCAGTATTTGCCTGTACAGGTAGAACTAATTAAGTTTGGAAGAATTATTAGAAAAGTGTATTTTCCTTTTGCCCTTCCTAATGTTGATATAGGAATTAATAGTAATTGATTACAATCTCTGCCCCAATTACATTGAAAAACTCTACCTCCAGTAATGCATCTAGCTCAAGCACTTAATGAACGTGCTAAGGGTAAAGGATCTTTGGATCCCTTGTGAAAGATCAGAAGTCATAGAAAAAATACGTCCCTTATGGCTTTACATGCTTAAGTTAGCATGAAATTAACAGGGGCCCAGATCCTGCCAAACGCTTCTACAGATGTGCATATTGAATAGAAAGGAGAAGAAAGGTGGGGGGGTCTTCCTGTCTTGTGTCTAGAATTCCTCAATAATCTCGAACCTCGGTCCTCAGGTAAGCACCTGACATTCTGAACAACACTTCTTAACGGTCTCAAAGAACTGGGGTGACTGTAGCCAGTAATTTGCTCTTCTTGCTGCTATACACACAGTGCTGACAAGGGGATCTGTTCCAGATAAGTGAAACACTTGACTTGACTTTAACCTAAATTCTGTTCATTTCCAGGTCTGGAAAAAACAGACAAAAAAAAAAAAAAAGGATGCACAACAGTGTCCTCTTTCCCAGTGCAATAAACTTCATTGTTTTTTCTTCCTTCTTTGCATTTCGTCTTGGAAATTAACTTGAAATATATTTTATTATGGAGTGCGTGGATGATAACTTCCTGACGCAGCAGGTAAGTGAGCCTACCAGGGGCATGTACCTTGCTTGACCAGCTGTTCACAAACAGAGAAGGTCAGGTGAAGACGTGGTAGTCGGAGGCCATCATGGGCTTAGTGACCATGATATGATTGAGTTCTCAATTCATGGCAAAGTAAGAAGAGGGGTCAGCAGAACCACTACCATGGACTTCCGGGAGGCAGACTTTGGCCTGTTCCAGGCACTGGTNAGAGAGAAAATCAGACAAGCAAAAGCCCAGCTAGAACTCAACCTGGCAACTGTTGTAAGGGATAACAAAAACTGCTTTTACAAATACATTAATAACAAAAAGAGAAACAAAGAGAATCTCCATCCTCTGTTGGATGCGGAGGGGAAGATTGGCACCAAGGATGAGGAGAAGGCTGAGGTCCTTAATGTCTTCTTTGCCTCAGTCTTTAGCCATCAGACCAGTTATCCCCGGGGTATTCAGCCTCCTGAGCTGGAAGTCAAGGAGGGGGAGCGGAATAAATCCCCCATAATCCAGGAGGAAGCAGTTTACAACCTGCTGAGGCTACCTGGACACTCACAAGTCTATGGAGCTGGATGGGATCCACCCAAGACAACTGAGGGAGCTGGCGGAGGAGCTTGCCAAGCCACTCTCCATCATTTATCAGCAGTCCTGGTTAACAGGGGAGGTTCCAGGCAACTGGAAGCTTGCCGATGTGATGCCCATCTACAAGAAGGGCCAGAAGGAGGATCTGGGGAACTACAGGCCTGTCAGCCTTACCTTGGTATCAGGGAAGATTATGGAGTGATACATCTTGAGTGAGCTCACTGGGCAAGGGCAGGACAACCAGGGGATCAGGCCCAGCCAGCATGTGTTCATGAAAGGCAGGTCCTGCCTGACCAACCCGATCTCCTTCTATGACCACGTGACCCACCTAGGGGATGAGGGAAAGGCTGTGGATGTTGTCTACCTGGACTTTTGCAAGGCATTTGACACAGTGTCCCACAGCATCCTCCTAGAGAAGCCGGCAGCTCCTGGCTTAGACAGGTGTACTCTTCTCTGGGTAAAACCTGGCTGGATGGCCAAGCCCAGAGAGTTGTGGTGAACGGAGCTAAATCCAGTTGGCAGCCAGTCATGAGCAGTGTTCCCCAGGGCTCATTTTGGCACCAGTCTTGTTTAATATCTTTATCAATGATATCAATATCAGTGAGGGGATTGAGTGCACCCTCAGTAAGTCTGCAGACGACACCAAATTGGGTGGGAGTATCGATCTGCTCGAGGGTAGGAAGGCACTCCAGAGGGATCTGGACAGGCTGGATCAATGCGCTGAGGTCAACTGTATGAGGTTTAACAAGGCCAAGTGCTGGGTCTTGCACTGGGGTCACAACAACCCCATGCAATGCTACAGGTTTGGGGAAGAGTGTCTGGAAAGCTGCTTGGTGGAGAAGGACCTGGGGGTGCTGGTGGACAGCTGGCTGAACATGAGCCAGGTGGCCAAGAAGGCCAATGGCATCCTGGGTTGTATCAGGAATGGTGTGGCCAGCAGGAGTAGGGCAGTGGTCATGACCCTGTTCTCGGCACTGATGAGGCCGCACCTTGAATATTGTATTCAGTTTTGGTCCCCTCAGGACAAGAAGGACATTGAGGTGCTGGAGCATGTCCAGAGAAGGGCAACTAAGCTGGTGGAGTCTGGAAAGCAGGTCTTACGAGGAGAGGTTGACGGAACTGGGGTTGTTTAGTTTAGAGAAGAGGAGGCTGAGGGGAGACCTTATCACTCTCTACAACTAACTAAAAGGAGGTTGTAGAGAGGTTGGTGTTGGTCTCTTCTCCCAAGTTACTAGCGATAGGACACAAGGAAATGGTTTCAATCTGCACCGGGGGAGGTTTAGATTGGATATTAGGAAAATTTCTCTACTGAAAGAGTGGTCAGGCAGTGGAAAAGGCTGCCCAGAGAGGTGGTGGAGTCACCATCCCTGTAGGAGTTCAAAAAATTCATAGATATGGCACTTTGGGACATGGTTTCGGAGACGTATTAGTGTTGGGTTGATGGTTGGACTTGATGATTCTAGAGGTCTTTTCCAATCTAAATTATTCTATTATTGTATGATTCTAAGTCCAGCAAAGGACCACAAAGATAATTAAGCGCTTGGAGCATCTGACATAAATGGGGAGGCTGAGAGAGCTGTGAGTGTTCAGCCTGGAGAAGAGAAGGCTCAGGAGATGACCTTATCAATGTGTGTAAATACCTGATGGGAGAGCAAAGAAGATGGAGACAGGCCCAGTGGTGCACAGTGAAAGGATAAGAGGCAATGAGTACAAACTGAAACACAGGGAATTCTGTTTAAACATAAGAAAAATCTGGTTTTACTGTGACGGTGATCAAACACTCACACATGTTTTCCAGAGAGGTTGTGGACTCTCCATCTTTGAAGATATTCAAACTTGACTGCAAGCTGTCCTGGGCAATCTGCTTTAGCTGACCCTGCTCTGAGTAGAGGTGTTGGACTATGTGATCTCCAGAGGTGTCCTCCAGCCCCAGTGATTCTGTGATTCTTTGATTATTAATGTAAAAGACTTTCTCAATATCTGTGCAGCAGCTTCCCAGGTGCACTGCAAAATTACCTTCCCCACCTTTGTCTCCTGTGTATGTCTATTTAATCACTACTTATATCATTAAAAAAACTGACTAAGAACCTAGATAACTCCTGAAAAAGCTGTGAGCTACGAATTCAGTTCCTACTGTTTAAAAGAACTTCTTGACAAATATAAAAAAAAAAATTAGTAATTTGGTTTCACCAGCATAATGTGGATATATACAGTGCCTGAAATGGAATATCCACTTTTGGTGAGGAGAAAGTAATACTTGTATCCTTGCTTTCCCTGCCACAGAAAAGCACCAATTTATGTCAATTGTGCTGGTGGTTTTTGTGTTACAGATACCTGTCTGCTGTGTGCCAGAAAGACATCAACTTGTTTTAATTAGATTTTCTCTAGGGGGAGTTTAGTGGAGCAGAATGTAATTGCCCAGCTAGGAATTTTGTAAGAACATCAAAATTAACATCCTCTGCTCTGGTTAAAAATGGCCTTGGATGTTTAGTGAAACAAAATGATCAAGGACCTCTGTTTTACTTTTCATCTAAAACACAGTACTTCAGGTTGAGTCACAAGTACTGATTTAGTGAGGAAAGTGTTAACTAATGAAACATCGACACCACTTCATTTAGCTTTTTGTCCCAATACAGCATCTTCTTCACTCATTCATGAGAGGTAAGTGTTTCAAAGCACCAGGTCAAACTTCACATTTAAAAGCAGCTGAACACGAACACAAGCATGAGAGCTATAAGATTTCAGGGTTTTCTTGCGAGAAAATTGCGTTTATTTTAAAAATCATTTTTGCTCCTCCCAGGAAATTCTTTCACATAAGGGGATGGTTGTTTCTACAATCAGAATTTATGAAAGAGGAGTAAATCTACTTCCCCACTGAAAGAGGAAAGTGAGGGTTTTTCCAGAATTCATTTATTTGTCTACATAGAGTTGGGCTGCAGCTTGGGTTACAAATTGATTTACCTAAGAATATTATGCTGTTTATGCATCTGCAGTTGTCAAGTGATATATGAATTAGGCAAGGTACATGCAGAGTAATTGTGTCTCTCAGTGCCAATACAAGGTGTCCTTAGAAATCCGGGAAATCATCTTCAGCAAGGAGTTCATTCTAAAGCAGTCCAGAAGGGAAATGTCCAGCTGCTCATATCTGTCTTTGTATTTTTTACTTTGAGACTGTAAATTTAATATAAGCTTCAAAGGGCATTCTTAAATTTAGCAGGCCAAACTCATATTAGTAGGGCTGAGATTGCTGGGATGAACAGAATTTTTTGCTTTGTAGGAATGTCTTGCCACAGCAAATTGGTGGCACTACCTTTACAAAGTCAGATCAGACAAGACAGTGTCATGACTTTGACAGGTTGGAACCACATAACTACAGAAAAATTTCTCTTCTTGTCAGATTGGAACTCAACTAAAAGAAATACATATAGCCTATACATTTTGAGGAAAAGAAGAACTGTATGGTAATCAAGTGTCTTAAGCTGTCAAATTTGGACCATCAGGTTGCATACGTTCCTGAATTGGCTCTTCTCAATCCTCAAACCAATGCAATTATAATGAGTATTTGGGCTCCCCCTCACTTTCCGAAAAATCAAAGAATAATAGAATCATTTAGGTTAGAAAAGACCTCTAGGATCATCAAGTCCAACCATCAACCCAACACTACCACGTCTCCGAAACCATGTCCCAAAGTGCCATATCTATGAATTTTTTGAACTCCTACAGGGATGGTGACTCCACCACCTCTCTGAGCAGCCTGTTCCACTGCCTGACCACTCTTTCAGGAAAAAAAATGTTTCCTAATATCCAATCTAAACCTCCCCTGGTGCAGCTTGAAGCCATTTCCTTGTGTCCTATCGCTAGTAACTTGGGAGAAGAGACCAGCACCAACCTCTGTACAACCTCCTTTCAGTTAGTTGTAGAGAGTGATAAGGTCTCCCCTCAGCCTCCTCTTCTCCAAACTAAACTTTGTGTATCAAAGAAGGGAAATAACATGAAGAAAAGATGCTTTTTTTGGTGCATGGATCAGAAAAGCGTATTATAGAAGAAAAGGAATTACTTATTGCTTTCACTGAATGTCAGTGGTGTAGTCAGTACATTATGGTTGCACTAACCACAACTAAAAGCAGAGCCCAAACACTTAGAGAGCCCTTTGGACAAGCCTCTGCCTTTGCCACTGCTTCAATTCCCACTGAAGTTTTCCAAAGTTATGAATGTTCAATTAAAATAAAATAAGAAAATATTGTACAGTTCTTCTTTACCTGTGCTGTTTTGAGGAGGGCAAAGTTGGCAGAAAGATTTGAAGGAACAGAGTTACTTTTCCCCATATCATTTAGCTGACTCTGGAAATGAACTAGGACAACTGGTGAAGGGGAAAGTGAGCTTTAAAGTAATAAATCTTTTTTTAAAAAATGATAATGTCAGAAAGGTTGTCACAAGACTTTTTTTCCTTTCCTATGAGAGATTTTTGAAATGAGAAGAAGAGTTGACTTTGAAGAGTTGGGTGGTCATGAAAGAGAAGAAAACAACACATTTTAAAATAAAGTCTGAAGACCAGAAAAAGATTAATGACCATGGTACTAAGGAAAAAATGAGAAAGAGAAAATTTACTTGCTAAACAGGAAAGCACATAAATATTCACATTTGCTTGTGAAAGTGCTGGAAAGAAGACCACAAGTAACTTCAGTCATCATTCATGATATGTCTTTCAAAATCTAGTAGCAGATGAAAACTGGGTTACAAAAAGGTAAGCACAGTCATCATAAGCTGTTATGGCTCTGTTTAAGAGTAAGAGGAAATATTCATCCCCATTATGGGAGAAGACCCAATTAAAAGTCCAGAAGAACTGCATTTGGGAAGGAATAACTCCTTGCACCTATTGAGGATGGGCAGCTCTGTGGACAAAGTAGAAGGTAGAGCCAGGCTTTTCACAGTGGGGCATGATATGAGGATGAGAGACAATGAACATAAACTGAAACAAGAGAATTTCAGATCTGAAATAAGGAAAAACTTTTTCATCTTTTCTGCTTTTTTTTTTTTGACAAGTCTGACTTGCAGTGGAGCAGGTTGCCCAGAAAGGCTGTGCAGTCTTTATCCTTGTAGGTTTTCAATATAAAACCCAGAGTGATCTGCTCTGACCTTATAGTTGATCTTCTTGAGATCCTTTGGAGCTGAATTATCCTCTGACTCCATGACTCTGTGACTGTGATATAACTTAACACATAAGGATTAATGCTGGCTTTTAAGTTTTTTCTTTCTTTTTTGAGAGAAAGTATTGGATTAATGCAAAGGCAGTTCTTTACATATCCTAGTGAATATGTGCTCAGCTGAGGTACAGAAAACAGGACGCTTCTGAAACGTTTTGCTAAACAAAGCCTATTCTGTGTATTGTTTCCTTTACAGGGAAGAGTCTAAACCAAGGTGATGGAGGAGACTACTAAGGTAGTTTAACTCACCATGACCTGCTTGAAACTAGCAAAACACTGGATAGCAGCGTTTTGATCCCAATGGATTTGCTAATGTTAAATCAGGCAAATCCTCTGCCACGATCTGCATGCCACAATAAACGTGGTAAATGAGAGGAAAATGTAATGAGGGATTGTTTGGCAAAGCTTAGCAAAGATGTTATGTCATCATTACACTCACTGTATTCTAAAATCACAGTCGTCTCCCACAGCAGCAATATCTTCTGGATTAGATAAGGAAAAAAATAGACTATTCTGAAATAGCCTTCAGATTTAGTGGCCTAGCTAATTCCCTCTCCTTTTTCCTTAGTTAACGGAGGTACAGCTGGGGGAAGAGGCATTCTGCTGGACATTTTATCATTCTGGAAACACCAGGTTTGTGTCAACTACAATACCTGATGAAAAATAAAGGCAGGGAAGGTAACAGGAAAGCATAAAGATAAAGCTTAGCAGTGGAGGAAAAGAAAAAACAGATAAGGAAAAAGGAGGGAGGGGAAAGGAGGTCACAAGGAACTTGTGGGACATAAGGAAATAGGGAGAATGAGCTAAAAAGAGAGAAGGGGGAAGGATACATAGGGAGCAATAGGGCTATAGTGCCCCCCCCCAAAAAATAAATTACAAAACCCCAAGCAGATTCACAGAGCTTCCACTGTTGCACATGTACAGAAAATGAGCATGGCATCAGGTATTTCTACTCTATGTAATTACCAATTTAAGCCTAGAGCATTATTATACAAAGGAGAGAAGTTAAAAACGCTCAAGCTAACATTTTAGGCAACTTTCTTTAAGACAGATTTCTAAGCAGTGCCACTAACCTGAGGGCAAGCTAAGTAATGCCAGACCAAAGTTTGCTTGTGATTTACTGCTGACTTAAATCTGGTAAAGTAGCATCCTGAAGGCAGTCTAAAATATGGCCAGCCACATACATGGGTTAAATTAATCTGGTTCAGCTAAAATGTAGTGCATGAAATAAAAGCCAGTCTAGTCAGTGTATAAAAATATATTATAAACTTTTATAACTTAAAATTACTGGACCCGAGTATAACTCAAATGAGGAACCTCTGAGAGGTTTTTTCCTGCCCTGAGAAAAGTGACAGGAACGTGATGCTTGGACTTCATCTGTATTCTTCCTCCCACTATTTTTAAAATGCAAAGACCTTAACTGTGGGTTATTACCTTCTGAGTGACAATGAAGAAGAAGGGTGAGGTATCCCTTTTCCTCCCCCACCACCATTTACATTCACGCGTTGGGAGTGGTCTGTGCAGCGACAGCGCCTCACATCCCCCGGAATGAGCATCTTCCATGTTGTGTTGCAAAGTGCTACAAGCAGCACTGGCCAATAGTTGTGATATGCAGCATGGCTGCCTAGTGTGCAAATATACCACTGGTGCCAGCGAGCATGGCTGGAGCACGTTGTGGTCACAGAGAGGTTTCAAACCAGAACAGAAAGCCCTGGTGGCCCAAAAGTAACTTTTTCCTTCATAACAGAAGGTAATTCTCCTGCTCACACACTCCAAAAACCCTCTTAGAGAGAAATGCATGGTCTCCACAAGCCACAGGCCTGATTTTGTCTTTCCTGTCAGCTTTCCTGGATTGTTCAGGCTGCAACCTCTACTTCTAAGGCAGCAGGAAACCACTGCTGTAATTCCAATGTTAAGAAACAAAGTGAGCAGAAGGAGGAAAAGTAACAGGTATTTATTCTTCCATGGAGAGTAAGAGGGAACAGAGGATTTAAATCCACAATTATTAATGAAGAGATTATGTAATGGTGTGAGTGTGGGTGTTGCAAAAGGCAGAAGTACAATTTCACGTAAAGATTGAACTTCAGAACATCAGGGAGAAAGCAACAGGCTATGAGAAAGGAGAGATGGAAATGAAAACCATTTGTTCCATGAACTCCAATTTTACAGTGCTCCAAAATGCACTGAGCTGTACCAACTGGCATATCATCAAAACTGGGAATAACATAAAATTGCCCACCCTTGAAGCATGACATAAGGAAATTTTGCAATTATGGAATACTGAATATATTCCAACAAACAAAACGTCAGGCAGCTCGTCTCCACCTACTTCCCATGCTCAGAACATAAATGGAAAAGGGAACGTCAGCAAAAAACTTTGTTGCTGAAGGCTTTTTAAGCAACTGAAGATTAATCATCCTTCTAATCAGAAGAAGACTGAGGACTAAGGACTTATCACCAAACAACTTACTTGGGTAAATTACTCAAAGCACCTAATTAAATTGATATACCGGCTTACCAGGATGTAAACTTTAAAGTCTGAAACCCTGTAAACAGCACAAAGGTGCTTACCCATTATTCATGATTCATTTCTCTATTGGTAGAATGGATAACAATAACTTTCTGAGAGCACCATAAAAATTACTTTAAAGAGTGTAGTAGCCGCATAAAGACCCTTTTCTTCCTCCCTTCACATCATAATTGCCACAGAAGACACAGGGATTTTTATTAGATATGAAATGGTAAAATAGCAGCAATACTTACAGCATTGTACATGTTCTAAAAAACATGTCTTGAGCTCTTTGAAGCTTTGTAATACAACTATTATTGCTTAAGAAATAATTGTTTCTGCTTTAAAGTTTGCTCAGCTCTATAAAAGAAAATTAGTAAAACATGATTAAGATCCTAGATCGGAGTTGACCTCATGTAGCTTTACTCTTTTCACTGAGCAGTCTTTGTAGGAAGCCTAACCGTGATGGCTTTCTTTGCTGTAAATGGAGAGCAACTTGTTCCAGATTGCTCTTAGCACCACCGAGCAGAACTTGGCGAGTTAGGATCCTATCTCAGGCCTTTCAGTGATCAAGTAATTTGGGTGAGATTAATTTAGGTCTTTGATTATATCCCTTCTTGACATCCCAAGTAGAGAATCTTAGGTCAGATTATGGTATTAATACTTCTTCCCATTGTTCTGGGGGACAAAACTTTGTAGCCAAAACAGATGCCTGATCAGAATATAATCAATATTAGTTTGCTTTAAACCTGAACATAAGCATACTAAAATGCTGTGATCAAAACAAGTAGACAAGTATTTTGGAGCACTGTGATGACGTAGACAGACACAACATATAAACATTTTACATAACTTTTTAAGCTATGTGCCCACCAAGGGGGCAAGGGAAGATGAATGTAGCTGCTGATAGGAGACATACAAATGATGATAATTTGCTAGATAAAGGACAAGGAAAGTTCAAGTAATTACAAACAGAACATCCTGCTGAATACAGGAAAGATGACTGGCAAAACCTAAAAACAAGATAAGCAGTGTCAGGAGTAGATAAAGCAGATGAGACTGCATCCTTTTGGAAGGGGGGCAATAGCAAAAGTGTCAGGAGATGAAAGAAGATAAGTCTGACTCAATTCTGACTTCTCTCATCAATGAGCTCTGAAGTCTGATCTCAGCTACCAAGATAATCAGTGGCCATAGCATCAGTGCCAACTATATGGCTGTGGTATTGTGCACTCATCTCTAATTTAGCACGTAGGTAATAAAGACTAAAAGTTTTGCGTGTTGTTAATGATTAATAATGTGAAAGAACTAACCATTAACATATGTGCTGTTAATGAATGAACTAATTCAGCAAAGCTTTGAATTAAACTGGACTGACTTATCAGTCTTGTAAACACTCCTATTATAAGGATTTCTAATTCCCTGATGGATATATATTTATATACACACATTGTAACACTCCCTTTTCTAGGCTTTCCCTACTGTATCTCTATCCCTGGCCAATAGTAGGGAATTTCCTAGAGGGAAAGTCTTGCCATACTTTCTGTATCTGAGCATACAGTCCAAACAAAGCAGTCACGGGTCCATTACTTCTTGCTGCCACCCTATGCATCCAAAGATACTATGACAGTTTTTGCAAGATACCTCTCATAGTGTTGGTCATATACAAATAATAAAGAGTAGCAGCTGTTGATTCTCATTCATACTTATCCATTTGGACATAATGAAAGAAAGTCAACTGCAACCAGACAAGCATAGCAGGATTGTATGCATTTCAGACAGACATAGAATATCAGTGAAGAAAAAGACTTGTGCTTATAGTCAGCATGTTTGATTATGTTTTCCACTTACTTGCTTTCACATTTGGGAAAAATAAGAAAAAAAAA
>WEKW01028909.1:9057-43721 GCA_013389905.1 Sula dactylatra | reverse complement strand
TGATTAAATAAATATATAAAAAACTGTAATCTCCTCAAGGTCATTTCTGGGAAAAATATTGCATTGAGCAAAAGAGAAATCATAAGATTTTCCTGGCTGTGCTATATCTTGGGCTAATAATAGATCCCCTACAGGAAATTGCACATCATCAATAGCTTTTTAAACTGGATTGGAAAATGCATTGGACAAAATATTCCAGAAAACGTTTGTCTTGGGAGAACGGTTTAGTAGGTTTATTCCATTCCTAACTTGTAAAATACTGGATAAACATAAAACTTGGTGATTTTATTCTGATTTCTTTAATTTCATAAAGCTGATTTTTGAGTTTTGTTGTTTTAAGGAGTGGGATCTTTAGCTACAAAGATGTGTTCTAATGTTGTTTTATTATTGTACAACCCTCCACCTAGGATAAACTACCTGAAACAGGGGAGAACTTGCTATACTTACTTTATGATTTGTTGTTATTACCTGTGAAAGAGAGAAAGCAATATTTACCTTCTTTTCCTCCATGAGGGGGGAAGAAGACACATAGGCCTATTGATAAATTAATATTTTTCCACGCAGAGCCAAACTGCTATGATTGCAAATGGACTCGAGGTCATTGTTTTGACAGTTTGTGGGTATGGCTTATTCCATCTTTCTGCAGGATTTTTCTTTTTTTATATATAAAATGTGGCAGTACTGAAGGAAAAAGTAGAGCCTAAGAACTTAGCCAATGAAAAAGCAAGAGATTTTTCAAAGTACATTTACTTTGGGATAGGAAAGACAAAAATAAAAGGTAACAAGAACAACTTCAAGCTCCAGTCCTAATACATCAGTACCTGTCCAGACCATTGACTTATTTCATTCAAAAAATGGAGTCTACAGCAAGTTCATATTGTTGTGTTTGTGACCTTGCACTCTGCTAGAGCTAATTGTCATCATAAGGCTGCAAATCGAACTCAAAGACTCAATTCATCACCTGACTGCAGAATAGCCAGTGAAAGGAGATGGAAGTACTGAAAACCTGAGAAGAGAGTGACAGACTGTTTTTCTGGAGCTTTTTTTGGGTAGTCCTTTAGGAACAACTGCATTACTTTCAATCCAGGAGCTTAGAAGGAATAGAAAATGATGAAAGTTGCATAAAATGTCTGTGAGATTATGGTAAAAAATGACCTATTTTTCCAGTTTTCCACTTAATGGAAGGAAATAATTGGTTTTATGTCAGATGATATTATGTGTAAAACCCTGCCAATGCAAACAAGATCTTCTCTGAGTTGGGAGGTAATTACACTCTTCACTTCACACCAGCTTTTCATAACTGAACACCAAAAACCCAGTGATCTCATGAAGAGATCAAGAAATCTCAAGAAATGCATGGACAACACGGCTAAGAAGGAAACAAGAGTTAGCTTTTGAAAAAAATACTTGCAAATTACCTGCAAGTAGTCTAATGTTATAGAAGAGTTTGAGTAACTTTTCTCACATTTGAAAATATATGGGAAATTAAAACATCTGAGCTTCAATGACAGTCTTTCCTGGTGTTTCTTGAAAATAGAAACAACTAAATACCTATGTGTATGCAGCAATGAAAGAAGATGGTAAAGCAATAGGCCAGTTTATCACTTGTTATTTTTTCAACATAATGACTGTAGGTTCTCTGCTCACCAAAAAAACCCAGCCTGTTTATTTTTTTAATGATGAGCTGTTACCCAAAAGAAACAAAGTGGCATTCTGTTGACACCATATGGTGGCTGAAAAATGGATTCCATAGTATTCTATTTGTTATAATGTCTTCTGAGTTTCCGTATCCATAATTTATGTTGGGGCCTTCTCTGATTGCCAAAATATTCAAACGGTTTTCTCTTCACAGGGTAGCCTGCGTGGGGGGAAGAAGGTTTTCAAAACAGCAGGACCCGAACAATCTCCTACTGCTCAGAGGAGAAATCATTTCCAAGCTTCTGTCCTTCTGGCTGCTTTCATTGTAATAATAATTTACATCCAGTGCAAAGAGACTGTTTGCATTCAGAAGAAATCTAAAATAACAAATAAAAAGAAGGGGGGAAAAATCCCAGCTTATATTTTTGCATGCTAATACAAGAATTTGTGAACATTAAGCATCAGTTTAAAGTTACATTTACTCCTATGCTCTGACATAAGCAGATAGCTTAGGCTTTCATATCTTAACGGGAAGCAATATGCAGAGATTATTGAACAGTGCATTTTCCAAATGATTGCCTCTGAAGTTGGCTTTCATAGAGAGATCCAGAGTGGTTATAGATGAGCTAAAATAATTAAGACACATTTCTCCTGGTATCTATTTGGTTATTACTCACTTTTTAAGAGGCCATATTTTAGGCAAAGATTTAAGTACGACTCTGTGATTTACAAACAGATCTTTCGTATGGTCTTAATATGGCATATAAGGCAACTTGCATTTTGTAGCAGGATATGCCTGTTAAAAGTAGCAGGGATCCTGGAATCACATTAAAAGACTAAGCCAGAGGGATGACATCCCTCTTTCTTCACTTCCCTCTTCTCCTCGGATCTATCAAATCTTAGCGCTTGCCGCTGTTTGACCAGTTCTGTTTCCCTCTCGCCTCTGGGATGTTGGCAGTAGCATGTAGGATGATGAATGACCACCTGAGTGTGAGGGGAGCTAAGAAGACCAGCTGCAGCTGGGTTATTAATACTTAGCAGAATAGGATTATAGGAGAAAAGAGATTGCAGGGATCTTCTTAAGAATTAGATTAGACCTATTGGACCCTGGGATACCCTGGTCTCAAGCTTATTTGTCCTCAGGAGTAAAACGGAGATAAACAGAGGTTCTGTTATCATTCCTCAGCCTTGGGAAGCATTCCTCCCTTCTTGACCCTCCAGTCATCCTGGACACAGAGCTGAGTTACTCCAGCTGAGGTCTGTAAAAGTAATTTAGCCAGTAGCAAATTTGGATCCCATGAAATTGTAGTTTTTATAAAGAAATAGAATGGAAGCTGGGTATTCTTCCAGACCATCTGGCAAAATGCTACCGACAGCTTTGCTTATTCTGAATATGTACTGGTTTAAAAAATGGCTTCACTCTAACAGAACTTTAGTGATGTGAATACATATTTCTTATACTAGTTTGTTTAATGACAGTCTTGGAAGTTCAGTCAATGAATAAAACTGACTTATTGTCTTCCCGTACAAAAGAAAGAATTGTTAGTCTTCTATATGAAATGAAAATAGAAAACTTGTGACCAAATTAACTTACTATATTCTCACAAAAGCATTACATTTGGGGAAAATCTTGAATTCTAAAAGTATTTCATCTGAGAAAAAAAAGAGATGATTTTTTCCTTAAAGGATTATTTTTACTTGTGACATTCCAGACATGTACNAAAAAGAAAAAGTTAGACTAAAAGTTCAAGCTACAGCAACAACAGGTCTAAATATCTACAAATTACTTTGTAACTTATGTGAGATACACCTCTAGAAAGATCTATTCTACCTTACAGAGCAATTCTCCAGACAACCTGAATTTAGGGTATCAGATAAATTTCACTTGTGTGGACGGCTCTAAGTTATTTATGCTAGGAAAAAGATTGGGTCCCCAATATTCACACTGGCTAATGACATTACTAAATTAATATCCTTTATTTAAGGTTCCATTTCCCTTTCAGGCATATTGTCTTTTATTTTGAATCATAATTGAGTCTTCATGTCTATTTTTCTATATAATTGCAATTGAGGTAGATAGAATCATTACTGGAATGAAGGGTAAGAAGACAATTTGAAACAGTTTTTAACCCAAGAGTGATGCTTGTGAAATTCTACTGTAGAACCCTCCAGAAGCAATAAGATTCAGCTGCAGATTAATTTAGGTTTTCACAATGTTGGTGTCAAGATGTAATCTGGTGTCTAAGCTTCCAGTATAGTTATTGGGCTAATTAGGTGGGTTTCATTTACCTAACATGAGCCCCTGGTGGTGTTTGGGCTCAGGGAGTGTAAGACATCTTCATAGGGCTTATGGGTATGGCATGGAAGCTAGGAGAGTTCTGTACCCTTCTGGAGGTGGAGGCTAGACAAAATATGAGCATGGGATCCCCCTCCTGGCAAATACAGTCAATGGAGCCTAGAGAGCTGGTTATCACTGCTTTATAGTAGAGACTCAATTTTAACTAGCTGAACTGCTCTGTAGGATCCATGGACTGTACTGATGAGCCCTCCATTCAGTCAAATGTGAGATGAGACAGGCAACTCACTAGTAGAAACTTAGGTCTTGTTCAGCTGCCTAAAAGTAGGCATCTACTGCCACTTGAGATCCAGAAGGTTTCCTATAGGGGATGGAAGTATCTCTGATGTCTGAAATAGCACCCATTCAGCCAAATATAGCCAGTTTGAGAGTCCACCATGACAGCTTACATGTAAACACTTAAAGTTTGGACTTCTACCACCCCCAAAACTGCAGATGTCCTTTGAGCACATGGTAGGTTGAAGTTCTGACAGTATACTTCTTTTTCCCATTGATGTGGACATTTTCTGTCTCTTCTTATGATGTTGCTGTCATGTAGAGCTGTACCTATTTACAGGTATTTGTCCAGTCAACAAAGACTCGACAGAGCACAGTTCATTGCAGGTAATTGCAATTGTGTTTTACTCACAAGCTGATCTGTAGGTAGATTCATTGCTGCAGAGAAGATTCAAGGTGACTAAGAGAGGAGATAAGTTATCCAGGGCTCTCTCCCTCCTAGTGAAGGAGGAGAAAGAGATATCAGACAACAGTTATAGGTGGAATAAACTCATTGGTCAATATAAGGAACTCACACATCTTGCCTTTTCTGAATCAGCCCACCTTTAGTCAAATAATCTACAATATTGTGACAAAGGTAATTCCCCATTGTATTGGGTTTGCATAACAAGGTTTTGGTAGCTAGGGGGCTACAGGGGTGGCTGCTGTGAGAATCTGCTAGAAGCTTCCCCTATGTCTGATACAGCCAATGCCAGATGGTTCCCAGATGGACCTGCTGCTGGCCAAGGCCAAGCCCATCAGTGATGGTGGTGGCATCTCTGCAATAACATATTTACGAAGGGGGAAAAAAACATGTGCAATTGCAGTCAGAGGGAGGAGTGACAATATGTGAGCAAAACAACCCTGCAGACACCAAGGTCAGTGAAGAAGGAGGTGGAGGAGGTGCTCCAGGTGCCGGAGCAGAGATTCCCCTGCAGCCCGTGGTGAAGACCCTGGTGAGGCAGGCTGTCCCCCTGCAGCCCATAGAGGTTAGTGGTGGAGCAGATACCCACCTGCAGCACATGGAGGGTAATCGGTGGAGCAGATATCCACCTGCAGCTCATGGAGTACCCCACACCAGAACAGGTGGATGCCAAAGGAGGCTGTGACCCTGTGGGAAGCCCATGCTGGAGCTGGCTCCTGGCAGGACCTGTGGACCCATGGAGAGAGGAGTCCAGGCTGGAGCAGGTTTGCTGGCAGGACTTGTGACCCTGTGGGGGACCTATGCTGGAGCAGTCTGTTCCTGAAGGGCTGCACCCCATGGAAGGGACCACACTGAAGCAGTCTGTTCCTGAAGGGCTGCACCCCGTGGAAGGGACCACGCTGGAGAAGTCTGTTCCTGAAGGACTGCACCCCATGGAAGGGACCCATGCTGGAGCAGTCTGTTCCTGAAGGGCTGCACCCCATGGAAGGGACCCACGCTGGAGCAGTTTGTGAAGAACTGCAGCCCATGGGAAGGACTCACGGTGGAGAAGTTCACGGACAACTGTCTCCCATGGGAATGACCCCATGTTGGAGCAGGGGAAGAGTGTGAGGAGTGCTCCCCCTGGGGAGGAAGGAGCGGCAGAGACAACGTGTGATGAACTCACTGCAACCCTCATTCCCTGTCTCCCTACACCCCTCATGGGGGAGGAGATAGAGTATATCAGGAGTACAGTTGAGCATGGAAGGTTTTTCTAACATTTGTTTTTATTTCTCATTATTCTACTCTGATTTGATTGTTAATAAATTATGCTAATTTCCCCAAGTTGAATCTGTTTTGTCCATGTCAGTAATTGGTGAATGATCTCTCCGTGTCCTTGTCTTGACCCATGAGCCTTTTGTTATATTTTCTCTCCCCTGTCCAACTGAGGAGAGGTAGTGGTAGAATGGCTTTGGTGAGCACCTGGCATCCAGCTAGGGTCAACCTACCACACCCATCCAAATGCTTTCCTGTATCAAGCCTCTCTTCACATTCTCCTTATTCTGTTCTTTTATTACATTCAGCACAAACTGCTTGCTTTTTTCTGGTTTTATTTATTTTTAAGGTGTTCACAGTCATGTAAAGATCATCTAAGGCTTTCCATGTTGTATCTCATTACCACTTTTCATTGACACTGCAGTCCTGTCACACTTTGAGTAAGCACCTCTATGAAAATTACTGAACTGCCCTCTCAGTCTGTATCATTGTTCTTCCTTGGACTGATATTTAAAATTCTTTGCCACTATGCTGAAAAATGCTGGCAAGAATTAGACTGCTAATATGTTGAGATAACTGCATATCATGTTTTGTCTCATGTTACACCTCTATTTGTCTGACTTGTCTCATGCAAAAGGACAAGCACTTTCTTTGTACACAATGCTTAAACACAATGGCAACCTGCTTCACTGTCAGGGAACCCAAATGTTATAGCAATAGAAGTAATAAATAAATGAATTTGCATGCTAAATGAAGAACTGCCAAACTTTGCTCAGAGATATGCCAGAGAGGGGATCAATGTTTACCTTTTAAAAGACTCCTTGAAACATAATACCCATCTAAATCCTCACTGTGGATCTGTTCAGCTTCAAATTCTTAAGTGGGAATCACTTGCTGAATTTCTTAAACTACTGGAGTACTTTCTTCAAGAAACCTGGAGGAGAGAGTAAGAGAGATACTTGCTGCTTTATGTTCAGTAGCTTGATAACTAGAGTACTTGTATATATACACATACTGGTACCAATGACCACGATCATCTAAACACACCTGAAATACCTTGTATGAGAATCCCATCAGATTCTCAGTCAAGATTGCATGCATTTTAATAGAAATGTAGAGGAACAGTTTCAATGAATTTTTATTTATGTATTTCAGCTGTCACTTAAAAACCCATGTTCATGTGAATCTAGTCTTTTTGACCCTTCAGATTCTTACAAATGTTCTTACTTTTCCCAACCTATTAATTGTAACATATGATACTTCACAAGTCTTTCTCCTGGCCTTTTGTGACAGATAGGTCTGTGTTGCTCCTATATACGAAGTTCATTCAATGTATAAGTTCTTCCAGAGGAAATGATCTGAAACATGAAATACAAATGAACTCATGGTAAATTAGGAGAGAGAAAAAAATTCTGAAGTAGATCATTAGACTGAAACTCCATAACTAATACCAGTGTGTGTGTATGTATGTGTATGTTGAAAGGTTTGATAAAGAATCACAGGAAATTATGACTTGTGGCTTTTTGCAAGAAAACTGAATTTCTGAAGACTACAAAAAGAAATGGCTTTTTTCGAGAACATCCACTTTAAAATCATAAATATTTGGACAGGATGAAACAAATTGCTTTATTTTCAGACAAGGGCTATTGTTAAAATTATTGTTAAAACAAAATTATTTCAAGTTTCATTTTTGCCTAAGTTTTTTGCAGAAGGAAATGGTAGATCACTCCCTTGCTGCACTCTCATCCTTTTCTTTCTGTCTCCTGTGGTAGGTAGGAGATGGTGTCTGAGTTTCTTGTAATCATGGCAGATCAACATGGGGCTTCATTAGGAGCCATGCCTGTTTTGTCAAAAGCTCACAAAAAGTAAATACCTTTTAAATAGGCTGTATCTCAGTGACTGTATTTTTTGTTGTTTTGTAAGACAAAATGCTAACATACTTGTTTAGATAATGATAGTAAATGAAAATATCTTTTATCACCAAGTTATTCCAGGTACCATTTGTATCTCCTCAATGGAACATTCAAAACTTTTCTCATCTACAGTATTGATGCTTTTGTTCCCTAGAAAAAACTGCAATAATTTGTTATGAGGTGTACTTCTGGATTTGTTTCTTCATTTTCTGCNTTGTTTCTTCATTTTCTGCTCTCCTCTTCTTTCACTTCTTTTTCATGCTGCACTGAAAATAGGCGATGAGATGTCCTGTAACTCCCTTGCAAAGCTTTCTTCCTGCACGTAGAGTTTCTTTATTTCAGGGCAGGACCATGTCCTCTATCTGTAAGACTCTTCCTCTGTTATTCACAACTTTCAAGGCCATGTGGGTAAGTATTTCAGTTGCAGTACTGGAAGTATTACTTGTTTGAGACAGAATTGTTCCTCCCCTCTCTTCTCCTGAAAAAAACCCATGATTTCAGGTATTAATGGACTAAGAAATTTAAGTGTTCTTGATTAGGGACTATACATGAGAATAACAATACCCATACAGCCTAATGACCCATTCTGATCTCAGTATATTGATAAGAGAAGACTTTTAGGACTGAATTTACGAGCTGCATACGAGAATGCTAGTGTTATAATTTGGAAATAGCTTAAGTCTCTGGAGCGATGAAGGGAGGAAATGTCTGTTCCTAACTACTAGTGTTACTACCGAGCTGTGAAGCGTAGAAAGAGGACCAAGAAGAGACTGATACAGTGTTTTATTAAAACATTAATTCCTGCTTGTAGAGTGCTTTGAAAGTGAAATACTTCTATTAAACCTACTGATATTGGTGTGGGGAAAAGACCTATCTTTCTGGCTATAAACCCTTTTGTTCATTTGGCTAAGGGAATTTCATAGGCTGCATCTCCCCTGGTTTGCAGATATGTGCAACACCACATCTGTTAGCTGGGTTGAACTAATCATGGCATCTGCCTCTCCAGTGCACCTCCAAAAACATGCATGGGGGAAGTTCAAATGGGAGATAAATGTATAGGTGGTGCCTATAGATGTAATGATGTCAACACTTAGACCTGAATAGTTACTGAGTTGAGATACCATACAAGGAACTCCAACCCACAACACCCATGTTATTTTTTCCAGTCATAACAGTTTTTATATCAAAGATTACCTCAACCATACAAATCTTGACTTGATCATGTTTGTAGACCATTATATCCACGATAGCACTATGCCAGAAAATGTGAAGCACCCAGTAAGTGTTACATTTTATTCTTGCTAGCATATGACAACAAACAGTTTTATTCAGGGCAAATGGCACTGCTTAAATGAAAAGGCATTGAGAGGATTATGAGAGTATTCAACAACTAAATCCTGAGCAAAACTAAAGAGGATGTCTATCGTCAGGGGGGTCACCGGTAAAGCTGCAGTATAATTAAAGTTCTGGGTTCTTTTTTTTTCCAAAGGGCTTGATTCTGCATTTCACAACACTATTTTAATGCCAAGGTACTTGTCTTTAATCCAGTGAAGATACACCAATGTAATGAAGAATGATTTCCAATATTATTAATTTCTCTTATCTATTCCTGTTTGCCATCTGGGAAGATTAGGAAACAAAATGATAATTAATTTATAATAAAGTTGATCCAGTATACAAAGATTTGCCTGCAATATAGTTTGTTATGTATTTTGAAAATAATCAGTTTAAGCCATTATTAAGAACTCTAATTTGTATTTAAAAAAGACCATTACTTGTGAAATCCTGCCTCCTGACAGCAAAATCATAATCTGCTTCAGCAGAGGCATACTTCCTGGCATTATCTTAACTTCAAAATAGTTATGCTTCATTATTTAAACAGAGGGAAAATCCTGAACCAGGGAAGACCTACAGTAAAAACTTTACTTATAAGGAACACATGCAAAGGCCAAAATCTCCTCTTGGAACAGAATAAATTATACTGACTTGAAGGATGTTTGAAGTTGGCATAATATTTGTGCTTAGATTACACTTCAGACTAATGCTGGACAGGGCATGACACACTTATCCACAGCATAGTTTTATCCAAACTGGGCTGATGCTATAGACCTTGCACCAAAAACCTCAGCTAACGATGAGTGGAGATTTCACTGTTCTCTGTGTTTTTCAAACCAGATTGATGGCAGAAAATATTGGATGCAGTGCAAAAGAACCTGGTTATGAAACATTTCTAGCCAAATGTTCCCATTTTAAGAAGTTCATTCTTTGGATGAAATTCAGATACATGTCCAAACTTTTAGGTAAGTATCCAAACCACCAAACTCATCTGTCACTCTGGCAAGTTATGATGGCTTTAAACATAAATAATCTACATTCTCAGTATTAGTGTTAGCAGCAGAATTCTATACTTACTAGACTTGACAGCATGTTTAATATGTTTTGCTTTGTAAAAAAGGTAAATATTATTATCTGCTATTACACAGAGACTAGACCAGTTCCAGTGATTTGCTAATAGAAACATCATTTTTCTTTCATAAACACAAAATTATGTGTTTATGAATGAAACATATAAACTGGGTCCATTTGCTTTTATAAATGGAAGGGTAAAGATTGTCTTCACTGTTGTAAGAATTTTCTTTACCATTGTAAGAATTACCCTGTTCTTCTTCAATCCCAATTCCATAGTCCTTTATTTTGTGAATGCAAAATCAGTGTGTGTGTTCTGTGGACAGCACACCAAAAGCCAGACTCATAAAAATTTAGAACTTTATTCAGCTGCTAACTTTAAAGTCTAAATATACTAATCATTTCCAGTAATCAATACAGAGACATATGCAAAGAGGCAATGTCACTCATCCCAGGACTATTTGAGTCAATAAGAAAAAAGGAGGCAGGAATTGATGCAAAAAGAGAGGGGAAATAATTCATGTTGATCTATTGGGAACAATCTTAGTAGCTTTCTGAATTTATGAGTGAAACAGGACTGAGTAGTGTCACTCAAAAAGACCTCACTCATTAGTTCTCAAACTAGAGGATGGATTCATCCTGTTTATGATCTGAACTGTTTAATTTCAGTAGTCTATGTACATGTAGTTTGCAAGGCTTCTACCTTCAGCGTCCCTGCCAAATAGTTACTTTGGGGGGTGGGGGGGAGGATGAGAGAGAGGAGTGTTGAATATAACCTTTGTTAATGATTTAGTTTATTGCCAATAATTTTGTGTTGATGTTGCCTTTTCCTTATCTGGTTTTCACACATTTTCTTCATTGATATTCCTGCATCATTCTCAGCTGTTTTCCTTTTATTTATTTTTTAAAAAGCTCTCCAAAGTCTCTGATTTCCTTAATCATGGTTGCAGTGTTTCCTTAAACCATGGGGGTCAGAAGCCATGTTCTCACCCTTGCATTTTTCTTGTTTATTTGGATTCTCATTCCAGTATTCCACTTATTCCATTATTTTTCATGTTGTGCATACACAGGTTGGTACTCTAGAACTTTGTCGCTCTAGTGTCAAAGCTACACTGTCTGGAGGCTTAGAGACTAAGAGTGTGTAGACTGTCTAGGGTCTAAACTGAATTTAGCTTCTTTGTAGTATTGTTAAGTACTCCATGCCTCTGATGCTAGTTATCAATGGTGTAGAACTGAATGGCAGTACCGTGTAAGGAAATAAGGGACACAATTCTCCATAGAAAGTAATACTCCTACAGTAAAAAAAAAAATTAAAAAAAAAAAATAGAAGGGGGGGTACATCCTCATCTTGTTAATATAAATCCCTTGAAGGCAATAGAACCAAATGAGTTTACACTTGCTGAACATATGGTCTGAGGTCTGCAGATGCTGTACCAAGGACAGAGGCTAATGATATGCTAAAAGCAGTGTGATCCCTGCCATTGTTCCAAAATAATGTGTGTTGGAGACCCATGGGTTGTGGGACTGCAGCATCTTTCTGATTGGGAATCCCAGTTTCTGTCGGGGGCGGTGTGCTATTGATGACATTTCTCTAGAAACAAAGAATGGGAAAATCAGAAAAATCCACTGCTAGTTTCAGATCTGTGATCCAAGGATAGGATTTAAAGCTGATCACTCAGACCCTAACTAAATATACAAGTTCCATGATTACTATGATTAGAATCACAACAATATGAAAATACATGCTGTGGTTTTATTTCCAACAGGAATAGATTTTCATTTGTTTCCTGAGCTGTTTCAAGCCAAACCCTTAGAGCTACATAACACAGGCTATTTGTGTTTCACTTTCCTTTAGAGTCTGCTGATCATGATGAATTTGTTTTCCACCTCATCATTCTGGTTTGAGAGCAGCATCAAATATTTTCAAGACAAAACCAGTCTACTTAAAAGGATGTTAACTACTACACAAATATGAAAACACAGTACAATTTGGGAGTAGAAATTCTCATAAAAATATATTGCAAATTTTTACCCTAATCATCAGCCTGATTTTTTGATCAGGCTGATCAAAACATGTCCTCTGAATCAAAAATAAAAATAATGACTGTATTTAAAATAGCTTTGTGAGATGCCAAATGTTTTGACCATGTGAAAATGAACAGTAAAACTGAGGAATAAACCATAACACATTAGACGGCCAAATCTTCATGTTACTGAGTAGCTTTAGAAGACTACTTCTTAATGAATAAACACAGTTTTATTCCTTTTAATCACCACGCAATGCCTGTCATTGATTGTCAGTATAAAGATATGTCAGGCCTCAGGCCATCCTTGCATATCAGTCACCATGAATTCTGCTGAAGACATCAGTCATGAAACATTAACTTCTTATGACAAAAATCAAACTTCACAGGCATCACAGCAGATGTGCGAACAAAGGAAATCAACAGCTGGTTTTGTTAAGGGAAACCTATATGAATACATACAGAGCATTGACTCATTCTCTTTTTTCCTTTTATTATGTTATTACTCTCCTTCCTATCCTCAAAATCCTATTCTTCTTCTCCATGTTCCCTTTGGGAATGATCCTGTTGTGGTTTAGCCCCGGACAGCAACTAAGTCCCACCCAGCCGCTCGCTCAATCCCCCACCAGTGGGATAGGGGAGAGAATCAGAAGGGTAAAAACTCATGGGTTGAGGTAAGAACAGTTTAATAATTAAAATAAAACAAAAATGACAACAACATTAATAATAATATAAGGAAAAGGAAAATAATGAGAGAGAGAGAGATGAGACCTGGGGGGTGGGGGGGTGGGAAGGGGGAATAAACAACCAAAAGAAGCAGCAAGTGCTGCAACCGCTCACCACCCACCGACCAACACCACCAGTCCCTGAGCCGCAATCACTTCCGCCCCACCCTCGGCCAGCTCCCCCAGTTCATATACTGGGCATGACGTCATATGATATGGAATATCCCATTGGCCAGTTTGGGGCAGCTGACTTGGCTGTGGCCCCTCCCCTCCCAACTTCTTGTGACCCTAGCACAGCACAGGAAGCTGGAAAAGTCCCTAACTAGTGTAGGCACTGCTTAGTGGCACTGAGTGGCTACTTAACAACAACCAAAACATCAATATGCTGTCAGCACTATTCCAGCTACAGTGAAGAAAATTAACTATATCCCAGCCCAAACCAGCACAGGGTCCTTAGCAATTCTACACACTCAAAGCATTTTCAAGTAAAAGGGGAAAAATTATTTTTCACTTGAAGAAGACCTATAACTTCCAATCACCATAAAATGAGATACATTGTATGCCATTAAGTCAGACCCAAGGAAGGCTGCAGAACAACCTCTCCTTTGCCCGTGCCTCCATGAAACTCTTTCAGGTGCACACAGTGAATTTCTTGTACCTGGAAGATCCTTCTCAGGTTATCCACTGAAAGTTACATGAGTTTCCCTTCAGACCAACATGGAAAGTAAAGTCACAGCTCTTTACTAGAGCCACTCCCCTGCTCATACACAAGAACAGCTCTCTCTGGCTTTCCAGCTTCCAGACACTAATAATACCTGTGTTAGTATGCAGTGTCACCATATGTAATCTGTCTAAATCTTGGCCTGGTTTAAACAAGTAAGGAGTAGATTGATGACTATTCTACTACCATATTGATTTCAGCTGAAGTTTGTCGAGCTTGCTGCAATTCAGTATCAGGCATGAAGAGTGCCTTTCAAATATACCTTCGGTGTTGGTATACTTATCTTATTCCAGGAGCTGTATAATAAAAATAAATCTCAAACATGCTTCAGCTCACATACGTGTCAGCTTTATACCTAGTGGTTTGGATGTTCACCTGAAGTTTACCAGTATTAAAATTGCTTTGGGAGTCTTGTGCTGCCTGAGGGTGTTAAGAGATTCCCAGCACAGCTGTTTTTCAATGTTGGAAGGAAGACTATTTCTGCCATTTTTGGTGGTGTGCCTATAATAAAAAAGACAAATGTTTTTAAGAAAAAAGTAGGTGTCATGAATATTTTGACATCTTTAATAAACAACATTTGACTTCAATTCTAGCACTGGCCAGAAATTCCTGTTTCCTTTGATGTGCCTATGGGAAAATAAACATCATGGTCAGTATGGAAACAATGGGTTAAAGGAACAATATTTGGACATCTGGAGGGGGATACTTTTCTTTCTTATTTGCAGGTCAAATGCTGTGTGCCTTTTGGAACAGATTTTGAAAGTACTGTTGTTAATTTAACACAGACGTTTACAAACAAGTAGAGCTTGAAAAGTAGATTTAAAGTCAGGTCTGATGGACAAATAGAATAGATGATGATCAGAAATGTCTGGAATAGTGGAATATCCTGAATCTAGATAGCTTGCAGTTTCCTCCGCTTTCATGTTCTCATTCCACATGTAGCTACTTGTTGCACTTGTTAGTTCTCACACATGCTATGGGCTTAGCAGGATGTTTGAATTGCAGAACTCGAAAGGAAATAAACTTGGAACAATATTAAGGAAATAACAATAATCATATGAAATGAATTTTGGTGTTTCATTCTTTTATGTTAGATATGGTGTAGGGTTACTAAAGTGAAATCAGACATGCAGCAGCTCAGAGAATTACACATTAAAGAAACTGAAGCATCTTCATACGATCACCTCTCTTTAGACTTCTACAGTTGCATCACAAAAAATAATGGCATCTTATCACTTTACTTGCTGGCATTTCATTTCTGTTTTATAGACTTCCCAATAGCAGCTGCATGTCCAGTCAGTGTGTCACATGATGTTGGACTATTATTGTTACTCTGTATTTACATCTCTTAACTGGAGTTGCATCAAGAAATAACACAACCAAGACCACAAAGCTCTTGCAGAAATGTGTAATAAAGTGTCAATCCTCGTTCTAAAGAGACCACACCTAACCTGTGATATTTAGCCAGTGTCTGAGGCAAACACAGGAGTTAGCAGGGGATGGAGAGGGCAGTATAAGAAAACTTGTAGATGGTAGATTCCTATGTTTAGCTATACAACAATAAAGATAATCATTACAGAATGGTTGAATTTTAAAGACTAACTTGGAAGAGGGTCTGGACATACATAAGAACCTGGGACCTGGTGTGGTGCACTCATGAATGCTGGGGAAGCTGTCCAATGTCATTGCAAGGCCACTCTTGATAATTTTTGAAAGATCATGCAATCAGGATAGATTCCTGAGGACTGAAAGAAAGTAATTGCCACTCCTATCTTCAAGAATGGCTAGAAGAAGGACCCAGGAAACTACAGGGCAGTCATTCTCACTTCAATCCGTGGGAAGGTGATGGAGCAGCTAATCCTCGAAATAATTTCCAAACTCATGAAGGACAAGGTGATTGGGAGCAGTTAGAATGGATTTATGAAAGGGAAAACACGTTTGATCCACCTGATAACTTTCTAAAATGAAATTACTAGCTCAGTGGATGAAGGGAGAACAGTGGTTGTGTTTATTTTGATCTTAGTAGGGTTTTAAATACTGTGTCCCATAATATTCTCATATATGAACTGATTAACTACAGGCTAGCTAATGGACAGTGAGATGGACTGAAAATTGACTGAACTTCCAGGCCCAAAGGATTGTGATCAGCAGCACAAGGTCCAGCTGGAGGATGGTCACACTAGTGGTCTACTCAGGGGTTGACACTGTGGCCAGTCCTGTGTAACCTCTTCATTAAAAACCTGGACGATGGCACACAATGCACCCTCTGCAAGTTTGCAGATGATACAAAACTGAGAGGAGTGTCTGGTAGACAAGATGGGTGTGCTGCCATTCACAGAGACCTGCACAGGCTGGAGAAATGGGCCAATACATTCCATGAAGGGAAATGCCAAGTTCTGTACCCAAGGAGGAATAACCCCACACACCCATACAGGCTGGGGCCAAACAGCTGGAAACAAGCTTTGCAGAGAAGGACCTGGGGGATCCTGCTGGAACAACAAGCTGACCTTGCGGCAAAGCAGGCCAAAAGCCTCCTGGGCTGCAGGAAACAGAGCATTGCCAGCAGGTCAAGGGAGGTGATCCTTCCCCTCTAGTGAGTCCTGGCAAGACTCCTCTGGAGTGCTAGGTCTGGTTCTGGGCACTCCAGTACAAGAAAGACATAGGCATACTGGAGTGAGTCCAGCAAAGGTCCAGGAAGATGATTAAGTAGTTGAGCATCTGACCTACAAGGAGAGGTTGACAGATCTGGGACTGATCAGCCTGAAGAAAAGAAGGTTCAGGGGAGGTCTCATCAATGCATAAATCTGATCAGGGAAAGTAAAGAAGACATAGCCAGTCTCAGTGGTGCCCAGTAAAATGGCAAGAGGCAATGGGCACAAATTTAAATACAGGAATTCAATGTAAAGTTAATAAATGACTGACTTATTGGAAGGTTAGTCAGGTGATGGAACTCGTTACCCAGAGAAGTTGTTGAGTCTCCACCTTCAGTGATACTCAAAGCCTGACTGGACACTGTCCTAGCCAACCTGCTCTGATTTAACTTGCCATGAGTCCAAAAGTTTTGGACTAGATGATCTCCAAAGGAACCTTCCAATCTCAGTTGTTCTGTGATTTTATGTGATTTTGTGATATAATACCTTTATACATGGCAGCTTTTTCCCATTCAACTGTAAGCGGTCTTGGGTTCTTTAACTAAAAAAAGATGAAATAATGACCTACTCAAAGGCTCAAGCAGCTCCTGCAGCATAACATATTTCAAATGATATTTCAAATTCAGAAGTGCTAAATACATGGTGATTATATTTTTGAGATCATGATTTTAATTGTCTTAGATATTTATGAAAATTGTCTTTGTTGATCTAGATCTGATGATTATGTTCTAGTGAATAGTATTTTGGGGAATAATTATGCATTAGTTTTTATATCATGTATACAACTCAGGAAAATTGCTATTTGACTACATGAGAATTTTGTTACTTTATCAAAAATATTGCTTTTCTGTTTGTTTACTTGGTTTTCCTTTTGACTTCCAAATTTAACCTTGTTTATGAAACTATTTTGTAAAGTTGTCTCTAATCACTGCAGAATTAAGTAGTTACTAAGCATCTCTTGAAATGCTAAAATAACAGAAAAGTCACAGGAATGTGGAAGGTGATAGACTTAAATGCACAGCTGAAGCTGTGGAAGAAAGATGCAGATATTTGATATGGAACTTCCCTTTTGCTCCTCAGCTTTTCATATTTTATGAATCATTAATACTTTTTAGTGAAGTTTCTATATAAAGAGAAAATGGAGTCCTAGGGAACTTTTATTTCATAAATGTCTTTGCAGGACTGAAGTTGACTCAGTCAAACTATCCCTACATATTAATGCTGTTTGAGTTCTATGTAGACCTCTTTAAAGAGAACCATTGAAATGTTTGTCACTTCAAAATGTGGCTGTATTTTAGGGACTGAAGACATCCCAGAAATAAGAGATTTTCTAGTGTTTAGAATTATCTAGGCAATATAAAGCAAACCAAAACTGTAACCTGAAATTTGGACTGTGATTAAATTCCTTGCTCTTCTTTTTAAGGGAAAAATGTTTACAAAAGAATTAAATTAATAACAGTCTTGTCCTGGAAGATAGGCACTCACATCTCAGATTCATCAGTCTTCAAGGTTTATGAAAGCTGTCAGCTGGGGAGTCAAATCTCAGGCTTAGTTCTCCTTCATGTAGTAGGAAAGATGCAAGCTTTCCAACAAACCCAGCATTAGCCAGAGATTACTGATAAAGTTTTTCCCTTTTCTTGCTATTTGTGTGGTATCTGTAGTAAACCAGGTTATTTTCCCTGCTCTCTATACATCAGGCTCTGCTGTTATAAATGCAGTTCTACAGGTCTGCTTGCATTGCCCATGGCAACTTTCTGCTGTACTTGTGTGGTGGGTTTGTCCATGCCCAAATGTGCACTTTTTAAACTGCAGTGGCTTCCATGACAAAACAGAAGCTCAAATTCCACAGCACTTTTAGTAAAGCCATTCTGTCATATTTTAAGTCTGATTTGGATATTTGCAGGGTGGGGTGGGGCGGGGTGTTGTTGGGATTTTTTTTTGTTTGTTTCTGTGTTTGTTTTTTAATTTATGATAATTGTGTTGTTTCCCACCTGGAAAAGAATAGGAAAAGATAACAATATGAAGATTTCACCTAAATTTAAGCAAGAAAAATATTCTTAGAAGTCAAGGAGTTATAGGTCATACACATTCATGTGTCCAAATGCTAGTCTGTTTTCTCCCAGCTGTATCAGCTTACATAAGAAAAGAAGTTACTTGCCTTACATCTAAAGATGTAAGGATCTCACTACTGATGTAACATCAGATGCCTTTGGTAAAAGCCTTAGTAAGATCACTGAAACACTATAGGAAAAAAATGATACTGACCTAACAGAAACAGTCATGGAATATCAGATCAGTGACAGGAAAACAGAGTACCAAAATCCTTCGTTAACATCTTGACAGTGAGGCAATTAATCAAGCAAGATGGGCAAAGATATGTGACAATGCCCTTTTCAAACAGGATTGCAAATGCAAATACAATTACCATCTATAATAGTGGCAAAAAGTAATTAAAGGTAGCTTTCTGTACACTGCCAGTAAATTTTGGATTGTTTTATGTCTTTGTCCTCAGTTATTTTTATTATTATTAAAAGATTCATGTTTTTTAAAAACATGAATCCAAATATTTACAAGACAATATGTGTATGAAAGAGAGGACACCTAATGCAGGTTTCTTTACATTACAAAACTAATCAGAAGTAGAGTCCATTATCTGGCCCTGAGGACACATGCATATTGCTACAAACCCTTTCTCTCCAAAACAGAGTGACTGTATCCAAATTACCTACTGTGACTGGTCCCTGGGTTGCGCTGACTTCTGAGCTATGGCCAGGCACTGTTTGAGAAGCAGTTTTGGCTGAAAACCCCTGTGACCACCTGAATAATTTAACAACACAGACAATCAAGCTTCTGCATGCAAGGCTGAAAGCTAACATTTTTAATTTCCTAACTGTCTTGTAAACTAATGTGCTATATCTGGCTGCGATGGAGTTAACTTTCTTTATGGCATCCCCTATGGTGCTGCATGTTGAGTTTGTGACTAAAACAGTGTTTATAACACATCAGTTTTTCTGGCTCTGGCTGACCAGTGCTAGCACAGTGTTGAGGTTTTCTTTTTGACCTGCAGCGAGTAGGCTGTATGTAACGTTGGGAAGGGACACAGACAGGACAGTTGACCTAAACTGGCCAATAGGATATTCTTTGCCATCTGATATCATGCTCATCAATAAAAGCTGAGGGAAAGGATGCTAAAAGGGGGACTTTTGGGGTTATGGCGCTTGTCTTCCCCAGGCACCATTAAGTGTGCTGAGGCTGTGCTTTTCAGCCAGTGGCTGGACATCTGCTTGCTGATGGGAAGAGGCTACCGAACTACTTATTTTGCTTTGCTTGCATACTCAGCTTTTCTTCACTTATTAAACTGTCTTTTTCTTGACTCAGCAGTTTTCTCACTTTTGTTCTTCACATTCTCTTCCCCATGGAGATGTGTGGGGAGTAAGTCAGCAGCTGGGTGGAGTTTAGCTGCTGGCCAGCGTCAACACACCACACCTAATATTCTCAAGACCTGGTCTCCTTTCCTGACACCTTTTCCTCAGATGCCTTCTCCCCTACGATAGCAAAATTCTCATGTCTTCCTCTTATTTATAGAAATAGAGGGAGGTACAAACAATGCTATATGAATTGGAGGACCCAGACACCAAGCTTGGTTATTCAGTTACTAGGGGAATTGCAATGATACAACTATCACTGTGGGGATTGTGATGAGAAGAAAATATTATGGAAGGGAGATCTCCAGTGGAGGAATGAGGCATATGGAGAGATAATATAGATGGAGGTCCCTCCTCCTTTCTGTCTCTACAGGTTGCTGTAATCCCAGTTTTGGTCTATTCATTGCTTGTATACAGCTCACATAGCCAAATTTCAGAATACGAGCAAATTCAGACAATCCAGACCTACAGACTATTTCAAATATATGAATAAAAAGAATATAATTATGAATAACAAAGATGGAAGGAAGTGTTTCATCTCCAGTGTGGGGGAAAAAAAAACCAAACCCCACCAAACTGAGTCAAAATCATAGCTTTGCCTAACTCATGGGTGACCATGTACCCAACAAATATAGTCCCCTGAGCCTTTTTCACGGTCTTTTGACTCTGGAAAACAAAGCTTCTCTTTCCAAAGTGTTTTTGGTGATCCCTGGAGAGAAAAAGAATATTCATGTGCTAATTTGAATTTACCACTAGATGTGAATTCACTGAGTTTCACAGAATAGTGTAAAGCCAGCCTTATAATCCCCCAGCAAGTAGCTTTGGACACACATACGCACAATTCCAAATCTAGCTGTGCTGAGCACAGATCTGCAATGTTGAAGGAGGGCTTCACTGAAAACCCATGGACATCAATTAAAGTCTTTCGGTTGCTCACAGCAAGGTTTTATCAAGGCGTTTCTACTGGGAGGCTTCCTAGAGTATGTATGCCAATTAACCAAATGGTTGAAAGTAGGAAATAGCTGTTGGGAAAGGAAAATGGTGATGGTAATTTATAATGTGAATTTTAATTAAAAACAATATGAGAATCTGATGTCTACTTCAGGTTTGTTTGGGGCTGAAAAATCTGTCAAGCTGAAAGCTGTTTATTTATCTCCCTCTAACTGACTTTGGGACCTCTGCAATGTTGCTAAATAAGTGAAGCTATTCACAAAGTGAACCTTGGCACCTGTAGCAAAGTTACAAAGAGAAGAGATATTTCAGAATTCAATTTACTTTGTATTAACTTGAGATCTGATACTCATCATCTGCTTTAACTTCTTGTTTTATCTAAACTGCTAAAGTCACATGAATGGGAAAGAAAATTAAGAGATTTCAAATTTGTTGCTCTAAGCAAAATGACTTCCTTATCTAATCTAATAAGAGGCTGGATGAGTTTCCCTGTTTTAATAATCACTGTGTTCCAAACTTCACTTCCATTAAAAAAATTAACATAAATTGTCTGGAGACTTTATCTTACTATAATCAAGAAAGTTTTCTTCAATACCACCCTAAAACGTAAGCCTGATAGTAGGCTGACAAACTTTTGCTAGAGGCTTTTCCTAGCACAGTAGAATTTTAATGATGCATTTAAGATTTTAGAATAAGAAAAAATTAAAAAGACCAGAAGGATGTAGACATCTCAATGTCAGTAGCTGATGTGAACTTGGGTGTCATTAGACTAGTACAAAGGCAGGAGTCTTTTAGTCCTTAATATTTATAAGAAGTACTGCTGATTTAGAAGGTGGCATTTGACTCCTAAGTGAGTGTGGTATGAAGTACTGAGATATAAAATCAAGGTGTTTAATGTTTTGGTGCTCTATATAATGATGTCACGTCTACCTGCCTGAATCCAAAGATTTGGCTTTGGTGCTTATCCTAGAGTCCCTGAGTTTTAAAACTTGGTTGTTGCTCCTGCTGAGATTTAATCAGCTGTGGTTTTTAATGTTAACAGTCTATCATTCAGAGAAGAGGACTTGTAAGAAAGATTATCAAGGGTAGGGAGGTCACATCCTTACAAGAAGGGGGAAATCATATGTCTCATAAACTTTTGAGCTGACTATGTTGTTGGTACTATATTCCTTTTGGCCTGGGTGTGTGACTGAGGAAGATACAGAAACTTCATGAAGGATTAAAAAGCAAGTCATGGCTTTATTTATCATACATATAAATTCACTTAAAACATCACCAACCATAAGCAAAGTTGTCTGTGAATATAGGGGTGCCCTGCTATTTGGAGATGTTAAAATCTGTAGGTTTAATTAAATGGAGTTTTGGGGCAAGCAATTAGGATAACCGCCTTGTCCTCCTCGTGTTGTGTCTTTCACTGCAGCTCATGGCCCTGATAAGATTATTGGGGTGTTTTATTGTCTTGGCTCTCTGAAAGCATGGACTTCCAGTGACCCTGCTGCAGGAAATGCCATTGAAGATGTGATGGGTGAAATGTCTTTTTTGGTAAGGCAGCTCTGTAAAGAAGGTGGAGAACCAGTGCTAGCCCTGACCAACCTCTCTCTGAAGGGGAATCTCTCTTCTGCTGCTTTAGTCAATTCCTTAGAATGATTGCTACCTTCAGTTCAGCCTGATCAGCCATGTATGAATGGGTGGTAGATTAGCAGTTTCTCAGCTGGCTCCAAGAACCATATGCATTTAGGGTGTTTTTCCTGTTGCATTAGTGACTGTAGCAGTCAGTAACTCACTGAGGATTTGTTCTAGTGTCCCTTTCAGAGGTCACTTGGCAAGTAGATATAATTCCTTCAGCCTTAGCTTATGTGTGTTTTTAGACTGAAACTTTCAGAGTCCTGATGTGTTCCTTAGTGACTACAACATGTACATTTTCCTTCACTGAAGCCTTCCAATTTTATTGTTGAGTGATTTAGTAATACTTAATAAAACTAAGTACCACCTTTTCTTCAGAAGGAATGGGTTTGCCAATCAATCCTGATAATGGAAATTACATTTTGTAAAGATGTCTCTCTATCTTTCATATCTAATATCCCTTCCCTTGCTGTCCTAAGAGTCACGCAACATTGCTGAGTCCCAGACAGTGACCAGCAGAGTGTTTCTTGTAATGACAATCTTGGTGATGATTTTTGGTCACACAAAGGGTAGATTATACATCTGTGGCAGTTTAAAGGGGTCTGAAAATGAGAATAAAGTGAAGTTGTGCCCACCAAATGGTCCATTATATTGCCATGAAATGTAAAATGGCTTCTGTGAAACTGAAAAATAGGCCTCTGTTGATTTTTAGGGGTGAAAATTACTGTGTAATTTTAAGATAATGTATTATTTTAGGAAAGCATATACTGCAGCCAGTGTATGGCAAATTAAAAGGTTCAAATCTCATGAGTTAATTTTAACATTTTAACACACAGAGACATATTTTTATAACATGTTAAATATATATATACGTTATGTATATATGTATATATATGCATGTTAGAACCTGTCAGCGGGGAACACAGTAGCGGCAACAGTAAGAAACTTGAGTAAGAGCAGAGAGGCCTGCCAGGTCCTGGCAGCTCTCGTGAGCCAGGCTGATGTGACGGGAGCAATGCCGGGAGCAACTGCAGGAGATTTAAATGGCCTGAGGGAGTGCGAATGACCAGGGCTTGGCACGTCAGCCAGGGCATGGTGCGGCAGTTTGCACGGCAGTTCATGCGGAAGGGCATGCATGAAGGGTGCTGCACCCTGCTCATCAGTCACAGTCCAGGGAAGTGGTCTAGGTCGCTGCCAAAATCATGGGCACTCACCTCAGAGCTAAAACCAGTGTTCCTATGCAGAAAGGCCCAGAGATGTCTGATGCATCCACCCAGATGGAACTGTTAAGGAAGGAGGCTCCAGTACAGGCAGGAGGTTGCAACGAGTGCCCAGACCCTTCTCCTGGTGTAAAGGGAAGTACCTGCACAAGGTGTGTACAGGTTGATGATCTGTCACATCAGGTGGCTGAGTTGCAGGGAACAGTTTAAAGGCTGCGCAGTGGAGCCGAGGCGGAGATAGATAGGTGGTTTCAGAACCACACTTCTGTAGCGGACACCACTGAAGCCAAGGCATCTTTCACCCTGGTGACCTACAAAAGCAGGGCTCCACTTCAGTCTCCACCCTCCAGCATCACTACCAACAGCCTATATGAAGCTTAGCGGCTGCAGACACTCACGAGCAAGGTCTGCAAGGTGCAACTGTACCAGCAGCACAGAGTGGATACTGTAAAAAGAAGAGACGAGTGCTCGTAGTGGGTGACTCTCTGTTAAAAGGCACTGAGGCGCCCATCTGCCGACCTGACAGGGAATCATGAAAGGTTTGCTCCCTTCTGGGAGCTACGATCTGAGACATCACTGAGAGGGTGCCTCAACCTCTCAAGAGCACAGATTACTCTCTGCTGTTACTCTTCCATATGGGCACAAATGATGCTATAAGCCAGAGCCTGGGCAGAACCAAGGAAGACTATAAAGCCCTGGGGGAGCAAGTGAAAAATATTGGTGCCCAAGTCATCTTCTCCTCTGTTTTACCAGTTGGAGAAAAATGGTCAGCCAGTAACAGGCAAATAATGCAGATCAACTCTTGGCTACATGGCTGGTGCCGTTGTGAGGGTTTTGGCTTTTATGACAGTGGGACTTTCCCCAGCAACCATTGCCTGTTAGGGAGCGATGGAATCCTCCTGTCTAGAAGGGGCAAGGGAATCTTTGGCAGCAGGCTGGCCAACTTAGTGAGGTGGGCTTTAAAGTGAAGGACTCGGGGGGCGGGGGCCAAAGTGTCAATGCTAATGCCATCACATCCAACAGGGGAATAATCCAGGACAACCAGAGCAGCAACAAATGTTCCTTAACTGCCTCACGAGATGACAATCAGAAGACCAACCATCTTAAGGATGTGTACGGCTGTAGTGGATCCTCGTGCACCCCTCCAGGGAAACCTGCATGCTCAGTTACCTCTCTGACATGCCCGTACACCAATGCACGCAGCATGGGGAATAAACAGGAGGAACCAGAGATCTGTGTGCGGTCGCAGGGCCACTATCTGATCGCAATTGCAGAGACCTGGTGGGATAGCTCACATGACTAGAATGCTGTCATGGATGGCCATACATACTTTTTAGGAGAGACAGACCAGCAAGGCAAGGTGGGGCAGTTGCTCTTTATGTGAGGGAGGAACTGGACTGTATCAAGCTCTGTCTAGGAGTGGAAGAAGAATGAGTCGAGACCTTGTGGGTAAAAATTAAGGGGCAGGCAAATATAGGTGACACTGCTGTGGGCATCTGCTACAGGCCACCTGATCAGGAAGAGAACGTCAACAAGACCTTCTACAGACAGCTGAAAGTAGCCTCCCAAACACAGGCCCTCGTTCTCATGGGGGATTTCAACCAGCCATGATATCTGCTGGAAAAGTAACACAGTGAGGCATGCACGATCCAGGAGTTTCCTGCAGTTATCGAGGAAAACTTTTTGACACAGGTGGTGGAGGAGTCAGTGAGGCAAGATGTGCTGCTCGACCTTGTACTAACAAACAAAGAAGGTCTGGCTGAGGATGTGAGGGTTGGTGGTAGCCTTGGCTGCAGTGACCATGAGATGTTGGAGTTCAGGATCCTGCATGGTAGAAGCAGGACAACAAGTAGGATTACAATCTTGGACTTCAGGAGAGCCTCTTTGGCCTCTTCAAAGACCTGCTTGGAGGAATCCCATGGGTCAGGGCCCTAGAAGGTAGGGGGTCCAAGAGACCTGGTCAATATTCAAGTACAGGCTGCACAGAGAGGCTGTGGAGTCTCCTTCCCTGGAAACATTCAAACCCCCCTGGACACGGTCCTGTGCCCCCTGCTCTGGGTGTGCCTGCTCGAGCAGGGCGGTTGGATGGGATGATCTCCAGAGGTCCTTTCCAACCCCTACCATTCTGTGATTCTGTGATATATATATAGATATAAAATTGATTTTAACATGTAAACACACACAGATACATATTGATACAGTTTCACATAGACATGGGGTTTTTTTCCAAACCTTTTGTAAGTTGCGTACTAATGACATTTTCAACCACAAAATTAAGGCTACAAAAAGTCATGTAAAATGCAGAAGGCTGTATCCTATAGTTGTCTGCTTCCAAAATAATATCTTTGAAGTCATTACCAACTATTGTGAGACTTGTGAGAAAACCGCAATAATTAACAATGCAGGTTAATACATAAAGGAATGTGGAATTTATTTGCCAGTCTTTTGAATATAAAGCGCTATAGTAAAAATGCATCTTGATATAGTTTAAAGGAAAATACCTTCACAAATTTGCTTTGAAAATTAAATAAAACCATCAGAGGTAGTCCTGAAGCAATGACTACAGAGTAATTTGAATGTCTGCTGGAGACACTTTAAGGTAAGATAAAGAGTTCAACACCATTCAGGCTCGTGTTAAAAATGAGGCAAAATGTAAAGGCTATAAGCACCCTGTACCTGTGCTGCCTTTCACTTCTGGCTTCAGGATTACTCAGCTAATATTCAGGCTAAGAGGATGGAGTGGGGTTTTTTCCTTTGGTTTTTTTTTTTCTTTCTCCTAGAAGGTTTAGATGGTTGCAATGACCATTCAGAACTCATCCATATATTTTAATATCAGCTAAATAGCAGCTTCTCTCTTGCTTTACAGCTTACACAGGCATCCACTACCTTGGCAGGTTCAACACAAATTCTTGCTGGCAAAACTGTGCTATATGCTTGCAGGTTCAGACTGAGACTCCTTCCATTTGCTTTTGAGGTTTGGGGCACATGAATGGAAGGATCATAAGCTTGTATTTACTAACTGATAGAAAAAGAACACAGGAAAGAACTCCATTAAATGCTTTCAATTAGAGTCCTGGACATGTTATACTTCTTATTTTCCAGTAATCCACTTTAGTAAGCAGAAATAATAGAGGCCATTAATACTGCTTGAAGGTAAACTCTCCATCAGCAATTCCTAAAAGCCCTGGTCTAAAGAAATTATATTTATAAGATGAAAGATGCACTGTTAATAGAAATTGTTATTTCAGGTTTCCCAAGCTAGCAGGAAACCTACCTTTATGCAATAAGTCTGGCTTCCAAACCATTCTTCTCCAGAGCTTTTTTCAGTCATCTAAGTTACTTCAGCATTGATCCCATGATATCTGTATGACTCCACCTATTTTTCATTATTGACAAATGAAAATCTAAAGTTACATTAATGACTCAAGTATGTCTAGATTTAGAACAACTTTAGAGGTTTCATTTCTAGCTAAAAAAATGCTGAATGGCACAAATTTTTTGTGATTTACAAACAATCCAGCAGTTTAAAGGAATTAGAGCCTTTTCTAAGGAAGAATAGAAGATACAGGGCAAAAAAGTGCTTGGAAGTCTGGTGTTGTCAGGCCATTTTGTCATTCTATCTCTGTGCTTTATTTTGTGAGCTTTTTGATAACTGTCTGGGTGTGAAGCCTTTGTTTTCCTGAAAAAAATTGTCACATAAATATAGGTATTACTGATGAAATAAGTCTATTAGATCATTTCATCCCTTTCCTTGTCAGTGCAAGAACATTTCCTATGGTAAATTATCTAGTGCAGGCCTAGACAGAAAACAACTCAATTTTGTAAAAAAAAAAACCCCAAGCCAAACCAAAACACCATCACCCCCTCCCTACAGAGGCTTCAACATTTATTTTCATTCTGAATCAAAAGACCATTTGAAACACATGAGAGAACAGAAAAGAGAGAAGGAGACCAATACAAAGCAAGTCGCACCAGTATGAAAATTCACTGGGAATTTGGAAAGCTTGAATTCCTATTTCTTGCAATGGAGGGATTTCAGTGCACCTTTTCCTCCTCTTGGCCAAATAAGGCGGCTACTAACAACTCTGAAGAACCATGTCTCCCTTAAAAGACTCTTCTACTTTTGAAAAGCATATACAGTTTAAGATATTTTTTTCATTTCTGGTTTAATTTTACCAACATTAATTTGCAGTGCATCCTATTTAATCTTGGTTATACACTAAGACCACCTTAAAAATTCCTCTCTGTCCTTGATGTTTATAGCCTTCAAATGTATGTAGACAGTTAACATGTTGCTTCCCCCTTCCCCTCTCCAGTCATTGCTTAGCAAGTTATACATATTTATTTCTTTTAATCTTTCACCGTAAGTCAATCCTTTCAGCCCCTTAATAATTTATGTTGCTTTTCCTTGAATTTCCTCCAATGTGTCAAGTTTTTTTTCTAATACTGTGAGGCTCTGCGTACTTTATTCTAGACATATACTCAACTGTTGACATGGGGAGAGATAGAAGGAGGGGAATATCAGTAACTTATGTTTGCTACTTTATTTTGCATGCTTGAAGTTTGGAGTTTCTTTAGAATAACAGAAACATATCTTGTTATTTCTCTACTTATAGTAAGTGTACATACTATATATAAGTACACACACATATAATGGAAAAACAAAAATTATTTCATGTTGTGCCCTCCTGAAAGATCACCTGACATCAAAAGACTGATAAACAAATGAAAGCTACAAACAACTCAGTCAGATATCTGACAGCTGTAACATCTCCAAATGCAGAACTCCCCTCTCCATGTTGGTGACCTTACAAGCATTCAAAGAGGTCCTCAAGTGAATATGGCTTAGTAATTTCCACTCTTGGAAGGTGGTATGCATACATAGCAATCTGAGATGTACTAAACATAAAAAAATGAAACATTCTTTACAGCAGCTGGGTCTTGGGTTACGCAAGGGATTTAAAATGTTGCTTAATTTCAAAGGCAGTTTTACAGGTCGATGTCAATGCTGGTTGTGATGGAAAGGAACTCCCTCACAACTAGAAGACCAGCCGGACCTTAGGGTTGCTTACCAAGTGAGTCTGAGATCAATACAAGATCAAGCTCTTTACCATACAAAAGTTGTTTAGAGCTGACCATGCTGCTAGAGCAGTGTGGGATTTGGCCCTTGTGAGTGACCATATCATCAGCTGGGGACATGTCTCTGGAGGACCTTAACACATTCCCAGGTTGTTGTGGTTTAGCCCCAGTCAGCAACTAAGCACCACACAGCCGCTCGCTCACTCCCCCAACCCCTGCGGGATGGGGGAGAGAATCGGAGGAGCAAAAGCAAGAAAACTCGTGGGTTGAGATTAGAACAATTTAATAATTAAAATAAAATAGTTAGAATAGTAATGGTAATAATAACAATAATGATAATGATAAGATAATAAAAAGAAATAACGAGAGAGAGAAACGAAACCCAGGGAAAAGAGGGAAAAGGAAAAAAAAATAACACAAGTGCTGCAACCGCTCACCACCCACTGACCGACACCGCCAGTCCCCGAGCCGCGATCGCTGCCTCCCCCGGTCAACTCCTCCAGTTAATATACTGGGCATGACGTCGCATGATATCAAATACCCTTTGGCCAGTTTGGATCAGCTCTCTTGGTTGTATCCCCTCCCCTCCCAGCTTCTTGTGCACCCGGCAGAGCATGGGAAGCTGGAAAAGTCCTTGACTAGTGTAAGCGCTACCTAGCAACAACTAAAACATCAGTGTGTTATCACATTATTTTCATACTAAGTCTAAAACACAGCACTATACCAGCTACAGTGAAGAAAATTAACTATCCTGGCTAAAACCATGACACAGGTGAAGCATGAAATGACAATGTGTTCCCACTTTCAGTGTCTTCAGAGATGCCATTGTTCATAAGAGTCATTTAGTGGTATTCGTTACGATATTAAGTAAATTGTGTGATGAAAGACACTTACCATGTCTAAATACATCATCTGCTCAGCTACTCATCATCTCTTAGTTACCTCCCAAACAATATTGTCATTCTCAACTGCAGAAAACTCACAACAACAAAGTGTTTATTGTTTCTCTGCTAAATTGATATTAAAATGCATGTATCTCAGGTGCTTTGGGAAAAACAGGAAATAATCCATCATAAAGCTTCATTTCAGTTATTTAGAAAAGTTTTGGTTTGAGTTTTACTTTTCCATTTTAAAATATTTATAAGCATAAATTAGCTGACATTTCAAACTATGGACTATGGACTTCTGTATTTGAGAACTTTAAATTTCTAAATTCTTGCAAGTAAATTATGATTTTATGAAAAAAAATAAGATTTGTTAAAACCATTCTTTCCACTCAAACTATTATAACTACAGACAATATTTTTTCCCAAATACTTTAAAATTAGTTTTTGTCCATGGTATTGGACAATAATGAAAGGGTATCCTTGATGACACCAGCAAAAATATGTTTTATACCCCTCAGTGCAAAAAAGTTTCTCTTCTTGGTTGTTTGATTTGTTTTTGTATATTTATCTAACACAGATTTCAGTGTTTTATTTCCCAGAGTTCAATGCTGCTTTTATTTTTCAGCAGTTTGTAGCATGTGACCAAAGAATCACAGAATGATAGAATAGTTTGGGTTGGAAGGAACCTTTAAAGGTCATCTAGTCCAACCTCCCCAGCAGTGAGCAGGGACATCTTCAACTAGATCAGGTTGCTCAGAGGCCCGTCCAATCTGACCTTGAATGTTTCCAGGGATGGGGCACCTACCACCTTTCTGGGCAACTTGCTCCAGTACCTCACCATCCTCATTGTAAAAAATTTCTTCCTTATATCTGGTCTAAATGTACCCTCCTTTAGTTTAAAACCATCACCCCTTGTCCTATCACTACAGGCCTTACTAAAAATTTTGTCCCCATCTTTCTTTTAAGCTACCTTTAAGTACTTAAAGGCTGAAATAAGGTCTCCTTGCAGTCTTCTCTTCTCCAGGCTGAACAGCCCCAGCTCTCTCAGCCTGTCCTCGTAGGAGAGGTGCTCCAGCCCTTGGATCATTTTTGTGGCCCTCCTCTGGACCCGCTCCAACAGCTTCATGGCTTTCCTCTGCTGAACACTCCAGAGCTGGATGCAGGACTCCAGGTGGGGTCTCACCAGAGCAGAGTAAAGGGGCAAAATCACCTCCCTCGGCCTGCTGGCTATGCTGCTTTGGAGGCAGCCCAGGATACAGTTGGCTTTCTGGGCTGCAAGCGCACATTGCTGGCTCATGTCCAGCTTTTCATCCATCAGTACCCAAAGTCGTCCTCTGCAGGGCTGCTCTCAATTCCTTTATTCCCCAGCCTGTATTGATATCAGGGGTTGCCGTGACCCAGGTGCAGGATCTTGCACTTAGTCTTGTTGAACCTCATGAGGTTCACACTGACACACTTCTCAAGCTTGTCCAGGTCCTTCTGGGTGGCATCCTGTCCCTCAGGCATGTCAACTGCAGTGCTCAGCTTGGTGTCATCTGCAAACTTGCTGGGGGTGCACTCGATCCCACTATGTCATTGATGAAGATATTAAACAGTATTGGACACCACTTTTCACTGATCTCCATCTGGATATCGAGACATTGACCACTACTCTCTGGATGCAACCCCCCAACCAATTCCTCATCCACTGAACACTCCACCCACCAAATGCTTATCTCTCCAATTCAGAGAGAAGAATGTTGTTGGGACCATGCCAAAAGCCTTACAGAAGTCCAGATAGATGACATCCACAGCTCTTCCGTTTCCCACCGATGTAGTCACTCCATCATAGAAGGCCACTAGGTTGGTCAGGCTGGACCTGCCCTTGGTGAAGCCATGCTGGCTGTCTCGAATGACCTTCCTGCCCTCCATGTGCCTTAGTGTAGCTTCTAGGAGGATCTGTTCCATGTTCTTCCCAGGCACAGAGGTGAAGCTGACAAATGAGTAGTTCCCATGGTCCTCCTTTCCACCCTTTGTAAAAATGGGTGCAATGTTCCCCTTTTTCCAGTCCCCAGGGACTTCACCTGACCTGCCATGACTTTTCAAATATCATGGAGAGTGGCTTGACATGAGGTGATATTTTCTTTATTTGCTCTCTGTCCCTTCATTCATTATGTTTTCATTATAGCAAGCTGCTGTATCCCAGTACTTTATTTTTCTGATTTTCAAACAGATTCAAAACATGCTTCCACAATGCAACTGTCCTTCTTTTTGTATAGTGACACCACTCTTAATTTAGTGCAATCATGTTTTAGTGTATTACTGCCACATCATTCTTCTAGGGCACTTCAGCAGATCTACAGCATGTATGATGTATAAAGGACATAAAAACGCCAGATATTGATAGCTGTGATGCTCCACCAGTCCATCCCATGTGTACCCCAGTTTTCTCCTTGAAGTTATATCCCACCTTGCTCTTTTTCATGCTCTGAATATGTTCATTTATGCATTTTATCTATTCCTCTAGCAAATTTACTGACTGGAGTAATTTGTCATTTATGCATTAAAATATCTTCTTAAACAATGTATCATACTTATAGAACATTTAACATTTCAGAGGATTTTACAGATATTAACTAATTAATCAAAGATGCCTACATAGAATAGAAAATAAAATTTGAGTATTTCAGTTTTGAAAAGACAAAACCGAACAGAGAGATTTAGGTGAGTTGCTCAAGGCAACATTGAAAACTAGGGGCAGATTCAAAATGGTAACTCGATATTTCATGGGCAACACTTCTGCGTTCAAATATTTGGGAAGCATTTCTTCACTGTGCTTCAATATCAGTACCTATGAGAGCTTTCTTACAATTTATCACATGGCCCTGAAACACATACAATGATATTGCTATTTGTCAAATTATTTTAGCATTGCTAATCAACAGAAATCAAAGCTTTATTTTGTTGGAGAAGGAGAATTTTCAGATTTCCCTTTGAGAAGTAGAAAATTTACATGCAGGTACTGAAGACCCCAGTATACTGGATTTAAAATCTTTGGCATAGATAATATGAGCTAGTTATATTTTCTTTCTCAGAACTCATGTTTTTGCGCACATGAATTTTGAACAATGCAAAAATTTAACTAAAGTTTTTTAAAAAAACCCACAACTTCCTCAAATATAGAATCATAGAATCATTAAGATTTGAAAAGACCTCTAGGACGATCAAGACCAACCATCAACCCAACACCACCATGTCACCTAAACCATGCCCCAAAGTGCCACATCTACACTTTTTTTGAACTCCTCCAGGGATGGAGACTCCACCACCTCTCTGGGCAGCCTTTTCCAGTGCCTGACCACTCTTTCAGTAGACAAATTTTCCTAATATCCAATCTAAACCACCCCTGGTTCAGCTTGAAGCCATTTCCTCGCGTCCTATCGATATTAACTTGGTAGAAGAGACCAACACCAACCTCGCTACAAACTCATTTCAGGTAGTTGTAGAGAGCCATAAGGTCTCCCCTCAGCCTCCTCTTCTCTAAACTAAACAACCCCAGTTCCGTCAACCTCTCCTCATAAGACCTGCTTTCCAGACTCTTCACCAGCTTAGTTGCCCTTCTCTGGACATGCTCCAGCACCTGAATGCCCTTCTTGTCCTGAGGGGACCAAAACTGAATACAATATTCAAGGAGCAGCCTAACCAGTGCTGAGTACAGGGTCACGACCACTGCCCTACTCCTGCTGGCCACACTATTCCTGATACAAGCCAGGATGCCATTGGCCTTCTTGGCCACCTGGGCACACTGCTGGCTCATGTTCAGCCAGCTGTCCACCAGCACCCCCAGGTCCTTCTCCACCAAGCAGCTTTCCAGACACTCTTCCCCAAACCTGTAGCATTGCATGGGGTTGTTGTGACCCCAGTGCAAGACCCAGCACTTGGCCTTGTTAAACCTCATACAATTGACCTCAACCCATCGATCCAGCCTGTCCATATCCCTCTGGAGTGCCTTCCTACCCTCGAGCAGATCGATATTCCCACCCAATTTGGTGTTGTCTGCAAACTTCCTGAGGGTGCACTCAATCCCCTCACCCAGGCCATTGATAAAGAAATTAAACAAGACTGGTGCCAAAATGAGCCCTGGGGAACACTGCTCATGACTGGCTGCCAACTGGATTTAGCTCCATTCACCACAACTCTCTGGGCTTGGCCATCCAGCCAGGTTTTACCCAGAGAAGAGTACACCTGTCTAAGCCAGGAGCTGCCAGCTTCTCTAGGAGGATGCTGTGGGACACTGTGTCAAATGCCTTGCAAAAGTCCAGGTAGACAACATCCACAGCCTTTCCCTCATCCCCTAGGTGGGTCACGTGGTCATAGAAGAAGATCGGGTTGGTCAGGCAGGACCTGCCTTTCATGAACACATGCTGGCTGGGCCTGATCCCCTGGTTGTCCTGCCCTTGCCCGGTGAGCTCACTCAAGATGTATCACTCCATAATCTTCCCTGATACCAAGGTAAGGCTGACAGGCCTGTAGTTCCCCGAATCCTCCTTCTGGCTCTTCTTGTAGATAAGCATCACACTGGCAGCCTCCAGTTGTCTGGGACCTCCCCTGTTAACCAGGACTGCTGATAAATGATGGAGAGTGGCTTGGCAAGCTCCTCCGCCAGCTCCCTCAGTACTCTCGGGTGGATCCCATCCAGCCCCAAAGACTTGTGAGTGTCCAGGTGTAAGGGACTAGAGACTTGTCTCAACATTGCTGGCAGAATGGCTTGACTGCCAAGGCATCACCACGATGACAACTGAGGGGGTTTCACCCAATAGGAACATCTTGCTGTCTTGGAGCACATAGGCCCAGCCCTTGCACGTGGGCCTGTCTCCAGGGAGGAAGGCTTGGACTACCCCCCCCCGGAATCTTCTGGAACCATCGAGCACCCTCTGGTGATGATATTGCGCATGCGCCCCACTGCCGAGTGGGAGGTGCAGCTAAAAAAGGCAGAACCAGTGGAGACCAGAGGGAACGCTCCCCCCCACCGGACTGAAGGGACATCGGACTGACGGGACGCCGCAGATCCACGGTGGTAGCTATTGTAACTCTATCTCTTTCTCTCTCTTTTCCTTTCTTTCCCTCTTCCCT
>WEKW01028908.1:1147-117511 GCA_013389905.1 Sula dactylatra | reverse complement strand
TCTACCAATTATTTACTAAAAATGTGAACTACTTCAATAAACTCCTACCAGTCTGTTACTGCAAGTATAGCAGTTTGCAAGACCCTATAATAATAAAAAAAGTCCACCCAAACTATACCCAAGAAGATATGTGGGATCACTGGCTAAATACTCAGACTGGAAAACAACTGCAGAGTAATATTGACCATACGATCAAAGAATTTTATGTTTTTCTGGAACGTCATTACAAACCCTTTAGTGTAATGCCTCTGAAGAGTGCAGATGGCTGCACACTGATACTTACAAAAGGAGAGATTCTTCACAGAGGCTAGCAACAGTTCTTTGATCTTCTAATCCCAACATCAAATATTGAAAAATAAGCTATATGAAGAACACAACAGATGAGCAGTGGAGGCTGCAACGCAGGTACAGTCCCATCCCCTAGCAAATTCAAAAGTCAATTAAAGTAATGAGGAAGGGGAAATTTCCTGTGAATTTTAAAAGAGAAACACAAACTGGCAGATCCAAGTGGACTGAGTTTTTCTGAGTACTTGGAAAACTGAAATAATGTCACTACCATTGCTATCCTTAAATGAAAATACAAAAATCCAGGCAGTCACAATTACAGTGGCATAATACTGCTCTTCTTTGACAAACTCATATCTAGAATACTATGTGACAGTATCCATTAAAGAAAACCTCAGAGTGTGAGCTACCTGGAGTGTAGCTTCAGACTCAAATGGGATACAGCTGATGTGACATTTGCATCTTATTAGCTGCAAGTAGAGCACAGAGAACAATACCAAGACTGATGGACAAAAAAATTTCCAAAGTCATGATACTATTCCATGATAAAATGCTTGGTAAGATCAATGCAGAGACAACCACCTTTAACCTTTTTTGTCCTCTCAGAGAACAAAAAGCAGGGTTGCCTACAGAGTATTTTTTGTATACAACAGTGCATGACACAAGTGATGTCAGTACTAACATCAAAGCATTTCTGATCTTTGACAGCTATTTAATTTTAGGACACCACTAGAAACAGTGAGACAGCTCTACACAGTGGTGTACATGTTCAAACACAGTGAGACATACAAATGATTATGAGATGGTTTACAGAGCTAGATGGAATACATTGGCTTATGACAAAAAATGAAATAAGAAAATGAAATTTAGACCTAGCCTGCAGCACGTAGCATAAATATAGGTCCAATAATTAGAATTAGCTATATATGGCTACTGTCTTAACAGTGAATTCACATATCAATTTCTCTTTCAGGAAGGAAATGAACAAACTGTATTAGTAATACCAGATCATCTTTTGATCATTTATCAGAGACAACTGGAAAAAAAAGAGAAATCAAATTCCAGCCAAGTAAATTTTTTTTCCAAACAGTGATGTTATGCAAATTTTCCTCCGAGTCACAGATTATTATTGAGATTCCAGGCCAAATCTGTTTGTGATGCCTACACACCAGAGTGCACATCAAATGGCAGGATAAAAATTGGCAGTGATAAGATACTGAGCTGGGACTCCCATCCAGGAACTGATGCCATGATGATAACACAAAAGCTGTGCTGAGTTGGTTATATATCTGGAATGGAAGACCTTGAGTACTGAAGTTATGATAGTTACACAGTAACCTGAAGATGGGAGTGCTGTATGGGAGAAAGGCAGATGAATGCCTCAAAGACACACTGCAGCACAGTTTCTGGCAAAGAAAAATTGGCATCAGAAGCTGTGAGTTACTGGCAGAAAACAGGTTTTCCAATTCAAGTTGGGGCTCTGTCTGAGCGACAATGTTGAGCGTTAAGCCATGAGTAGAAATAAAAGCCATAACAGTGTTAACAGGGAGAAGTGCCAAACTCTGGTGACTTATTTAATCAACATGTAAAGGATGCTTGCACAAGATTCTATGAAAATCAGTGTCCTCAGGTGGATATATTACATATTTGCTTAAGGAGTTTATCAAAAGTCACTTAATCTCCAAACCTAGGTTTAATTGGAATGTAAAGTACTGAACTAGAGAAAAAAAAGAGAGCAAAAATACAAGTAGGAGTGTGAGTAGAAAATACCTCTACTCTGCTAGCTAAGACAGATGGCAGTACAAGGTTTAAAAAACCCCCCTTCCTCACTTCTTTCTGCTGTCTCCTTATGTTGAGGACCTTTTCTTCCACACTTCTGTCTAGCTCAGCACTTTCTGAGCTTTCACAGACTGCAAACGCTGCATGCACTCTTGTTTCTGAAGAAGAGGCTTTGTTCCTTGCTGGAATCCTCCAGCCTGCACTCATGACTGATCCTTCCATCTCCCATCTCCTGCTCTCCACCCATCCAGAGATCACCCACAGGACCTGCACAGCCACCATCGCTCTCAAAAATATTCTGGCCAAACACCCATCTTCCACCTCTGCTGTTTCATCAAACCCTTGGATGAAGGAGTGAAGCAATACCCTGTAAGGCAGAAATAAACATATTGACCAGAAGGGTTTCCATCTCAGTACCAGCCATGTGCTGGTCTTTCTAGCTCTACACATACAGAGAAGGCTTGGTACCGCCAGCAGCATCTTAAATTCCAAACTATAATACCATCAACAGCCAAATGTTACAAGCAGATCCTCTGTGAGAGCCCTTAAATCATTTGAAGGGTGCAGACGTTTCCATTTGGCCTTTTCACATAAGTGATTGCATTGCTGCAATCAGTCTGTCCAAGAGATTTTGGAAACACTTTTCCATCTGTGACACGACAGATTAAATGCTGCATGTTACTATCTATCCCACTCAGAATTATGCTTTGCAGAATTCATTTGTGGGATTTTTTTCCCCCAACATTTATATTCATTCACTGTAGTTACTGTCACAAATAATTTCCTCCTGTGTGTTTGTGGGTGTAGGTGTGAGTGAGTGCACCTCTTTCGTATGTCATTTTAGTTGTCAAAAAGCCCAGCACAGTGTTTTGAAAACTGGAATCACTGTGAATAGGATGTATTTTAATATAATGGAACAGGAATATTCCCTTTGTACCCCTGTGTTTTTCACTGTAAAATTTATTTTCAGGTTTTCCTCTCTCTTGTTTCAGCTACATCTGTCTTTTGAAAATAGGAAATGACTGATCAGCTATCAGTCTGAAGTCACTAGATTGTCACCCCTAACATTTTGGAGCAGCAAAATTAATCTGAATTTAGCATCCATGGATGGGATTCAGCTGCCTGTATTTTACACCAAAGCTGTCTAACAGTTTGTCCCAAGCTGTGGAAACCTACAATGCCAATGTCAGCATCCTCTTTAGTAACAACAACTTCAAGTATGCATCATTCCTCCATTTTCACTGACGTTTTAATTGATCTTCTTGTTAGAATGAGATATCCCAGACTCTGGTGTTCTGCTAAAGAAAATTATCACCTTAGCCTGGAATGTCATCAAACATGATGACCTAGGGAGACCTAGAACCCACAGACTCTTTTTCTAGGTTTGAGATGGCTGAGTGTCTTTTAGAGTCCTGCAGAGACAGAACAGTCCTAAGACCCCTCTAATTAAAAGAAAGCTAATGCGTGTTGTCAACAGAGGAACAAAACCTTTTCACCCTCAGAAGACCAATCCAAATTTTTAAATTACCCCCTTCTTTTTCCTATTCTGCAATCATTCCACTTCTATTAATTTTATACTTACTGATAAAATGAAGCCATGTTCTTCCTGCTGTGCTTTTTTTTCCAGAAGCCATTCAGTGATCAGCTCTCCAAGCCTGTGCCGTTTTGACATAATTTGCCTCATTCCACATTTGCTTTGTGGGCAGTAGTTCCATATTTGTTGCAGTTCTTATGCCACTGAAATGATTCATCATCACCAGCTGGCCTTGTTTGAAGGAACAGAGCACCAGATGCTGAGAGCTAGCTGATCAAATAAGAGGTAATCAAAATGGCCCAGCTTCATGGGTGTCCTAGAGAGTTAACAGCACTTCCAAACCACTCAGTGCTTCCCTGCGCTTGGGATCATAGCTCCAATTTTGCAAATCCTGGCCAAAACCAGAGCTGGGTGGCATAGCCAAGCAGAAGGAGTTTGCTTCAATAAAGAGTAAATAAAAGGGTGGTGGGAGAAGAATGGTGTGGAATATTTTGTAGAGAATAATTAGTACTATTTACTGTTTTCAGCATTTATTTTGTTTGGGTTTTTTATTGGAGTGGGAGAAATAAGGAGAACTTCTTTATGACACATTGGCATATTTCATGAAGCAAAATAGATCTCTAGTTTCTGAAGCTACAGTTTACTTTGTTTGCAGAACTGTGTGAAAGCTAAAGTCTTGTTGGCCAGAAGTCCTTCTAGTTTTCTTCAAAAAAGTCCTGCTGTCTGGAATGCAGAACTGTTTGTTTATGACTCGACCTATAAATTGACTCTCTAGATGATGCTCCCATGGACAAACAATCCTTTTACAGTTAATCTGTCAAAGATATGATCTTATTTTGCTCTTATTTGCTCTTTTGGCACCACTAGTGACAACTGCTGATAAAAAAAAGGTATGCAGACAAACTGATGATTCATTTTTGTAATGGCATCTGTGTCACACATCTTTGGGCTATTTTTCTGTATTTAAAAGATCCCTAACAGCTGTGTCTGAATTGTAAAGCAGACCCCAGGAAAGAGTATACAGGTGTCTAATACAGGAGAATTACTAAAGAGCACTACTGCCCCTGAGCTCGCTCCAGCAATTTTATCTCAACATCGATGGCAAAGGAGCACAGCTGAGGTACTTGCCAGGGGGACAGAAATGGAAGATACAGCATGGAGTGCTCCTGTCTGACCATGCAGGGGAAGCAAGGGGTTCAGTTAATTAGGATGATGGCTACAACTTTCTTCATGATTTTGTGAATGAGTCTCTATTCCAAGACTAAAGAAGTCAAAGACCAGGACTTCTTGTTCAGAGATTCTCTCGGAAATTTGTTGGAAATTAGAGAGGAAATTTAAAAGGAATGAGTAAGATGCCATTAATTCCTTGTATAAAAAGCTTTTCAGAATTAGAAAATCTCACCACAATTCAGTTTCCCTTAATTACTTTCCAACCTGGAGTAAACTAAATTGAACTAATTGGGAAAACATCCACACAGAAGTTTAATCCACTTTATCTAAGCATTAAATAATACATTTAGTTAAGCCATGCTTGTTGATGCTCTAGAAAGCTCCTCTAAGAAAGTCTTGAACAAGCATGAAAGCAGACACACTTAACACTTAACCATCACAGCTGTGATTCCCCTTCAGCCATTTCAGAATAAAAATCACAGCTGAAGCAGACAAAAGGAGATCAATAAAAGATAGTTAGATACTGTATCATCTTGTGGATTATAAAATGTCTGAATATGTTTAGAACTCTGTTAAACAATGGCTGAAACACAACAAAAGATTAGAAATATTCAGAGGAAATATATAGCATCAGCTTCCATAAATAGTTTCTAAAAAACATAAAGAAAATTGCTACAACTGTGGTGCTTAGATGCCTTTCATATTTATTTTCTATCAGGTCGACTCATTTGGTGTTGATTGGGCATGAATTTCAAAGCATGCATAGGCAGTTCATTCTAATTTTATCCACATAAGTGCTTGCATCAGAATTACTCTGGTTTTACTTATTCAAGGAATACAAGTAAATACTATGTAATGCATGCCATCCTAATAAACAAAAGATCTTGAATTTCAGTTCCTTGGGTTTTGTATCCCAAATCAGGTGCTGGATGCTTTCAGTGAGTTGTTCACAATCAGCCCAGAATGAACCAAAAAATAACGATTGTGTAATTCATGAATTTGACAACAACAACAAAATCCAGGGAAGAATGGTTTGATGCATAAGTATTCTGTGAACATATCAATTTGTTGAATTCAATTACTTAATGTAAATTACTTAAGGCTTGCATGCACCAAATGTGGGAAAGGAAGAACAAGTGCAGTTATAAAGACTGGTATAAAAGTTTATTATTAGATATAATGAGAAGACATCAAGAAAATTTAACTTAAAATAAACATTAGGAAAATCTTTTTGATAACAAGACTGTTGAAGATCCTGCTAGGGAAGTGATGAAAAGCTAGATGCTGGAGGTGTCTAAAACTGGGCAAGACACAGGAAGATTAATTGATATGTTTAGTTCTGTATTAGAAATATGGAGAACTAGAAGTTGTGAAATGGGCCTTAAATTGCCAGATTATGTAGGTTATGCAGACTTGTGCCACGAAGTCCCTCACTTGTGATGCAGGTGTACATTTTCTGGACATATATGATTCCTTTGGGATACAATTATCACATCGTACACTGGGAATGGGATATAGCTTTATCTGGAAAAATAAGATGTTTAAATCCCTGCTGAAAATGGACATGGATTAGTGACCTAACAAACATTACTAATTCATGTTATATGGGTAGTAACTCACTACTAACTCATGTCACATGGGTAACGTAACAGTCATCCGAGAGAAACACAATATGAAAAAAATGACAGAACAAAGGGAGCTTCGTATATCTGTGATCTGTATTTAAGGTTTCCAGTGATCTCCTCTTTTGATTTTTCCAAATACCTTCTAGTATATACAATATGAATACAAAGTATTTGGATGAGATATCTGGAAAAAATAATGTACTGCAAAATGGCCTTGTCATGTTTTGCTGAAACTTTTTCAAAAGAAGATTTTCCAAGTTAGAAACAAGTGTAGAATTTCTTAGTTGAAGAAGGCAACCTAAAAAAAAAAGAAACAGGAAGGAGGAGAGAAAGAACATATTTAAACAGCTGGAAAAGGAAATTTTTGAATAGGTAGTAGTGTTTACATCATTATGTCTGCATATGTAAGGATGATGCTTACATGATATACATTGATTTCATAATATTCAGTATAAATCAAGGTAGTACTGATACCAGGTAAAGATCTGACTTATGGTGTAACAGTTTTGTATAGCATATTGAACAGTTTCTTTTATCTTTATTTTTCATCTTAAGATATATTACCTTGAGCTTCTTATAAAGTACTTTGTTTAGGAACTAGTTTCATAGGGGAAGATGACATTCCTATTCTCTTTTCAAGTTAAATTGCATCTTTGTCTTCTGAGAGAGGCCCTGTTTTTGAATTTTTTCTTTCTCTGCTTACTTTTGTGTTTTTCAGTTTTTTATCTGCTAGTATTTTCTTTTTAGATTTAGGACACAAAGGAACAGATTGTTTCTTAATTAAATTCCTTAACCATCAATATAATAGAACTTAAGCACACAATATGTTTTTATAAGGCTACAATACAATCTTAAGTGCTCACAGTAAGAGATGTTTGTAAGGTGCCACATAAAATAAGCCATGTGCAGACCATGAAAGTTCTTCAATCTCCAGGGACGTAGAGGAAAACAAGGTTATCAGAAGTAGTCAACGTGTATTCACCAAAGGGAGATCGTGCTTGACCAACTTGATGGTATGACTGGCTGGGTAGATGAAGGGAGAGCAGTGGATATTGTTTATCTTGACTTCAGCAAGGCATTTGACACTGTCTCCCATAACATCCTCATAGGTAAGCCTAGGAAGTGTGGGTTAGATGAGTGGACAGTGAGGTGGATGGAGAACTGGCTGAACAGCAGAGCTCAGAAGGTCGTGATCAATGGGGCAGAGTCTGGTTGGAGGCCCGTAACTAGGGGTGTTCCCCAGGGGTCTGTGCTGGGTCCAGTCCTGTTCAATATATTCATCAATGACCTGGACAAAGGGACAGAATGTACCTACAGCAAGTCTGCTGATGATACAAAACTGAGAGGAGTGGCTGATGCACCAGAAGGCTGTGCTGCCCTCCAACGAGACCTGGACAGGCTGGAGAGCTGGGCTGAGGAGAACTTTCTGAAATCCAACAAGAGCAAGTGTAAGGTCCTGCCCCTGGGGAGGAACAACCCCATGCACCAGTACAGGTTGGGGGCTGACCTGCTGGAAAGCAGCTCCACTGAGAAGGACCTGGGAGTGTTGGTGGACAGCAAGGTGACCACGAGCCAGCACTGTGCCCTTGTGGGCAAGAAGGCCAACAGTATCCTGGGGTGCATTAAAAGGAGTGTGGCCAGCAGGTTGAGGGAGGTTATTGTTCCCCTCTGCTATGCCCTAGTGAGGCCACATCTGGAGTACTGTGTCCAGTTCTGGGCCCCCCAGTTTAAGAAGGACAGGGAACTGCTTGAGCAAGTCCAGCCGAGAGCTACAAAGATGATCAGGGGACTGGAGCATCTCTCTTATGAGGAAAGGCTGAGACCTGGGTTTGTTTAACCTCGAGAAGAGAAGACTGAACGGTGATATTAACAGTGCTTATAAAGGGTGGGTGTGAAGAGGATGGGGCCAGACTCTTTCCAGTGGTGCCCAGTGACAGTACAAGGGGCAATGGGCACACGTTGGAACACGGGAAGTTCCACCTGAATATGAGGAAAAACTTCTTTACTGTGAGGGTGACAGAGCAGTGGAACAGGCTGCCCAGAGAGGTTGTTGAGTCTCCGTCTCTGGATATACTCAAAACCCACCTGGACGCAGTCCTGTGCCCCCTGCTCTAGGTGTACCTGCTCAAGCAGGGGGGTTGGACGAGATGATCTGTAGAGGTCTCTTCCAAAACCTCTCATTCTGTGAAAGGTATTGCATAAAACTGAATATTCCCAGCTGGTGTTTAACCTGTAACTATCTTAAATGATATGAAGCTACCTATGTTATAGCCCACTTTTATAGGATGTTTAGTGAATAGTCCATTCTTTATTACTATTCCATTGCTTATTATAACTCTAAGGATGTACTGCTATGTATAAAATACTGGAAACCTATTTATTCACAAAATACTGTAACACAGAGCAGAATTGACCACATATATATCCTTTGGTTTCTTCCAGGAGAAATATTGCTTCTCTTCTGCTGATTTCCTTATCCTCCTTTTTCCTCCGGTCCAGACAAGCTGGAGCATGGCAATCCCTTCTTCCCAACATTTCCTAATTTCCACCCCTTATCCACTGGAAAGCCACAGTGTAGCAGACTCCTGTAACCTATACCATCTGCTTGGCTCAGGGAAACTTTGCCAGCATTCCCAGGCTTTCTGGCATTGGGGGTTCTCCAAGGAAAACCTTCTGGTAGTCAGATCTCCTGGGCTAAAATCCAAATCCACAAGGAGGGACAGTAAAGACTGTTTTCTAGCCATGATGATGGCAGATCTGTTCCTTTCACTGGGCATCATTCTGAGGATTTGGTCTGGCAGTTCTAAGCCTGGTTTGATGGCTAACGCAAGCAGTGAGGTTTGTTGGTTCCTGAATATTTCTCATTCATAAGCTAAAGACATCCTCCAGACAAAACTCATGTCAATAGCTCCCTACTGAAGGCCTTTGATAGTTGACTTATGTTACACCCATAAACCTCATTAGCCTATTGGAAAGGTCAGTAGAAAAATCAGTTGAATGTTTGAAATTCTTGCAAACCTAAGAAGATAACTTTTACTAAAGTAAATTCCATGATCCCTGCAGAATCTCTCAGTACACAGGATTTTATCCATGCTGCAGTTAGCGTTCTCTACAACAGCCTATAAAGATCAGAACTAAAAGACACTGAATTTAAAGTAAGAAGACAGTGCCTTTAATTCTAATAAAGGTACATTTTATCTCTTGCAGTCATGCAGCAGATAGCACATCTTATTGTGTGTCTCAGTTCCTGAGAGTTTTTAGTGAACACCAGAGATTTTTCTAGTTTAATGCTAGCTAACCTATCACAAACAGATAGCTTATTGGCCAAATGTTTGAAAAGCTATCCATGCTGATATACAGTTTGCTAGAATGTGAAAATTTAGTGGTGAAAACATAGTATTTTTCATAACATAGTATTTCTGCTTTTGGTATTTATTTGGATACAGAATAGCTGCACAGAAACTCCCTCTTCCCTTGAAGTCTTGTCCAGAGTTTTACTAGGCTGAAGGAACAGGCACCTACACTCCACATCATGGCAAGGGTATATGCATAAAAATCAGGGAGGAACCATGGCTCCATGAGTCTGTAAACACGGAATAAATAAATTTTTATGTTACTGTTGCTTTTGAGGATATCCAAGCTCCCTTAAACTTTCTCTTCTATTATTGCCACTAGATTTCTGATTCTGTAAAACAGTGCAATTTATGCTAAACTCTGAAAAAGATATATTGGGAGGAACTAGAAAATTTTGAATTGTTTTAGATAAAGAAACCAGATGAACTACTAAAATATAAAAGCATCTGTCGTGGTTTAACCCCAGCCAGCAACTAAGCACCACACTGCCACTTGCTCACTCCCCCCTTGGTGGGATGGGGGAGAGAATCGGAAGAGTAAAAGTGAGAAAATTTGTGAGTTGAGATAAAGACAGTTTAATAGGTAAAGCAAAAGCCATGCATGCAAGTAAAGCAAAACAAGGAATTCATTCACCACTTCCCATCGGCAGGCAGGTGTCCAGCCATCGCCAGGAAAGCAGGGCTCCATCACGTGTAACGGTTACTTGGGAAGACAAACACCATCACTCCAGATGTCACCCCCCGCCTTCCTTCTTCTTCCCCCAGCTTTACATACTGACCATGACGTCGTATGGTATGGAATATCCCTTTGGTCAGTTGGGGTCAGCTGTCCCAGCTATGTCCCCTCCCAGCTTCTTGTGCACCCCCAGCCTCTTTGCTGGTGGGGTGGGGTGAGAGGCAGAAAAGGCCTTGACTCTGTGTAAGCACTGCTCAGCAGTAACTAAAACATCCCTGAATTATCAACACTCTTTTCAGCACAAATCCAAAACACAGCCCCATGCTAGCTACTGTGAAGAAAATTGACTCTATCCCAGCCAAAACCAGCACAGCATCATAACATCATTCTGGTTATATATTTAAATAAATGATATTTTTAAATCAACACTGCATAAACACAATATGAGTCACATATGGATAACCCAACATCCCAATGATTGCTTTCTTGTGACATTATATTAATTACTAAAACTGTACTTAGAAATTAGTATCGAAGAAAATGTTAAACCCTCATAATCTTAGCAGACAAATTATGCAAATGTTAAACAGTGTCTTGGAGTGAAAAATATCAGTGTTGGTGCAATTATAAATTATTAAGATCAAGACCTGAAAAATTAAAAAAAATAAATAAAAATTGTGCCAGGTATATTCATATTCCCCAGGTGCTCATTGGTGCTTACAGTGTAAAACGTGTTGCTAAAATAAGCTGATAAGAAGCTTGAAAAGCCGATCTTTATTTGCTTCTAACTTGCAAGAATTTGGGCATATCTGTATTAGGGATACTGTTTGGAAATCATACTCAAAAGCCTGATCATTAGCTTGAGTCTTTGAACAGGAATCTGTTGAACGTTTTAACAAACAATGGTAAACAATATTCAAAAAATTGATATACAACAAATTAGGAAAATAAAAGGTGCTTTCTACTGTGAAAGACCTTGCTTCACCTTTTTCTGAGACTTTGTACTCACAAAAAAAAGCACTTCAATGTGGAAAAAATATACAATTCACCTCCTCAGTAGAGCCATGCTAAGCAAGCAACTCATTTCTCCCTAGGGTCTATCTATACTAAACAGTTTGAATTAATTGCAGCATCTGAATACGTTTTAGGTGAAAATGATTGCACCTGCCTACTCAGGACAGCTGAAAACTCATCCTGGTATCAGAATTGAGATCAAGATGACTTTTCCTTCAGTGCTTTTGATTCCCCCGTAGCGGTGCTTTGGCACAATGCAGGAAAAGATGAATGAGCTTCATGAATGAAATACAGAAGGTGGAAGAGTGGGGTAGCGATGGCTGAAGAGCTGAGAAAGAACTTGGAGTGAGGTGTTAACAGTAATACTAAAAAACAAAAGAGATTAAAGTATCATCCTTTATGAACGAAAATGAAAACGAAAAATGAACGAACTTTCAGTAAACGTAATCAATCATTTATATTTGTTTGTCAGGGACACTTTCTGCTTCAATTCATGCCTGTAGGCTTGAGGTGAGGTCATGATCCACTACGACTCCCATTAAACAGAAGTTTCAGTTCACCACTGTCTCAAAAGTTATTCCTCATGGTTTCATTATCACAATTTTTCTTCCTTTTCTCTTCATTTCCTCCTTGCTGCCAAGACATAACAGTCTGGAACAAATTGGAGGAAGTCTGGGATAAATGATAGCCTTCTGTAATGAACTGGCTGGCTTGGTGGATTATTGATAGCACAAGTAAGAAACCACAAGAATGGGAATAACTTTACATAATGAGAAATTCTTTTGGGATATGTATTTTAGATAAAGGTAACAATGGCAGAAGACTCTGATGCAGCCGATTATCTCAGTTCACTGTATGTTTTTGAGGTTCATGTGCAGCAGGTCCTGCACTACATTGTATTTTCTACATAATTTCTCCACTGCTAAACTTTTAACAATTGGAGGCCTGATAGGGACCAAGAAAATAACAGAAGTCTTACTGGGTGGTTTTAAGTTTCTGAAGAACCTTACCTTCCTATTTTTTCCCCTCAGACCAATTACTTTCATCCCTGAGAGATTCAGGTTTCTTACAGTTTCTGATGGGATAAGCATAGTCTGGGACATTGACAGTCATCAAGAAACTTTCTAGTTTATTTCTACTGTCTCCGTACAAATTGTCACCTTGCTTACAACTAGGTTCTTTTCCCTCCATGAATCTGTGAGTTAGGAAGGAGTTTCTTCTCATGCCAAAGTCAATCTTTCCCTATTTGATACATGTGAATTCTCCATATTCTATCACATGTTTTTGAATATGTTTTGAAGTCTGTGTATATAAATGCTCAGAGGGTTTATATAAACACATGATTTTCTTTTTTCTTTAGGAATGGTCAAATCCTTACTAAAGCTAAAACCCCTAGTATTTCCAGAGATTTGGGCTCTAGTAACTAAAGAAAAAACAGCTGAAAATTTCAATTACTTACTAGAGAACTCTGCATGAATTGTATGACAACCTCAACCAATCTCTGTGACATGCTATACAAGACTTTGACTTCTGATTATGTACTTTTATATAGGCAACTAAATAGTGGTGCAAAACCACATGGGTCCTGGGTAGATGCTTAATCATCTGATTTTTAGTGTCATTATAAAAATATCCCAGTAACTGAAAATACTCCTGAATTCAATCCAGAAAACTGTTAGGCTTCATTTTGGAAGGAAGATTTAAAAATAGTTTTACCCCATGATGGAGAAGAATACAAATCAAACACAATAAACTTTTAGGAAAATTCAATAAGCTCCAGAAACAAAACCAGAGAACTCCAATTCATATAACCCAGATTTCTCTTATTACTCTGAATACAAACCATAGAGAGTAGAACATTTGATGAAAAAAAATACCAAGTTTATGATACTTGCAGGAGCATGAAATATGCTGAGTAATAACTTCTGGTCACTCACTTTTCTATGTCTAAATGAAAATGACTATCAGATGTTTATGAGGCCTAATTTGTTTAATGGAAATCATGGATTTCATATGTTAATTTTAATTTCACAGTCACCCTTTAAAAAGGGGAAATTGTCTTGGTTGAGAACTGGGATGCAGCACACCCTCATTTCTAGATTTTGAAGAGGGTCTGTCTGAATTACTTTTCTTTGTGGGTTTCTAATTTCAGCAGGATACATTTAGCAAAGCTACTATGGTTGAAATTACATTTTGTATTTTAAAATTGTTCTGGTCTTTATCTCCCACATAATTCAATTTATATTGGTTTGGAACTTCGTTCATTCTTTCTTTTTACACAAGCAACTTCTTTAGTTTTAAAATTATTTATTCTGCCTGAAGACAAAAAATTGTTCTGAAATTTTGGATGCTTTCATAGCTTTTTACCTGATAAGTGATGATATATGGGAAAAATACATGGCTTCTTAAGGTCACCTCAGACGGAAGGGTCTAGACTACAGTCCAAGTCCTCTGAAAGATATCCATTGGTTTGAGTGAATGCTGTGTCAGACTCTAAGGATCATACTTGTGTCCAGATTAGATCCCAAGGCTTCCCAAGTGTAACACACATTTTAACAAGCTACAATGTGCAATGCCAATAATAAATACATACTAGAGATGTATTAAAATAGTAGCAAAAATGAAGAATGGTCCCAAAAGAAACCCTAGTCCTCCCAAATATCAGCCCCATGACCAATCCCCTCCTTAGCTTTCAGAAACACAGTGAAATCAAGGCACATCTTTATGTTATGCATTTCTAATCAAGAGAACCCAGATGTACAGAATAAATCTGTGTAAGTAGTGGACAAATATTCTTCCAAAGGGGGAGAATATGTTGGGAGAACACTTATATTGGACAGCATTACACACCAGGAGAAATGAGTCACTGCCAGGAGATGGTGAAGAGGTCCATGTTCCAGTTCTCATGCAGATAGATAAGTAGGGACTTAGACAAGTGTTTCTGTGCTTGGGTAGAATTAAATATTGCATTATCAACAGGGTGGGAGTAAAGGAACCCCACTTATGGACATAGAAAGTTCTAATGTTTGTTCACATTAAATTAATTTTCAAAAATGTTAGTTCTTCAGAAACACAGAGAAAGAGTGAAAAACTAATGATTTTCTATTTTCTTTTTAATGGAAGATCAAATTATTTATAGATTATTTAAATTTTAATATTTACTGGGGAGATTTTCTGTCTCTGAATTATTCATTTTGCCACTTCCCTCTGACTCTGGCTTGTGCTTGTCTCTGAGTTCAGACTGGCAGCCTTTTTCTCATTTCTCGTGCAGATGAAATTTGCCTTTCCCTTTTTGTCCTTGTGATTATTTTGTCTCTGCTGTTCTATATTTTGTACCTTAGAGTTGCATTGAAGGCATGGTTTGCTATTCTGAGTTTCTTTACAGATTTCATCAGTCAAACAATCTTTAAGTTTGTCAGCTCCCATTACAGGTCTGACCATGTTCCCAGGGAGAGCTCAGTCTCTAGAAAGTGAGCTGATTTAACTGATAGCATTGTAGAAGATTGTCATTGAAATAGTAATTTAAAATTCTTAGTAGGGCCATTTCTGTCACACGTCCATGCACATAATCCTCATATAATCCTAAAGGGATGCATGAATACAGGCCAATGTTTTACTATAGAAAAGATGAGGCACTTCATAAATGTTGTACTTTCAAACAAGTCTTGTTGCCATTTGGTTACATTATTGGTATTGAAAAGTAATATTTCTTAAGTAAGCTATTGAAGAAAATGAAAAAATAACAGTAAATACTGTTACTGTACAGTACAGTAATACTGCTCACAGATGACTAATTCACTGGAGGTATTACAATGATAATTTCAGAACATGTTACTACTGCAACCTAAAATCTTCCTTCCCCTTTTTTTAAATTTTTTTCTGAAATCTATGGATTTGATGTATAGGATGCAGGAAAAAACCAGAAGTATCAAAATAAACTCAAATTGTCTGATATTTCCCAAGTAAATTATTCTGTTCTTTTGGTCAACTCTCTATAGGAAGCCTGAAAGACACATCAGCGTTTTAAGGCCTTATTAATACAGCAGTACGAAATATAGTCCCATACCATGGCAGCATTATGACCAAGCTAACCAGATCTACTGCATTGATGCCTGCCTCCCCTCACCTGGTGCACCTAGCCAGCTCAAGTGTCCCAGTGCCACAGTGCTCTTCAGATGAGGAGGTTGCAATGGGAGCAAAACTAGCTCTTTGGCCACCTCATCCATGGCGGCAGCAACAAAAAAAGAAGTGATGAGTGCTTGGGAGAAGGAGAAAAGATTTGAATTAAAAGGACTGATGATTTCCAGTTAAAACATTAAGTATTGTGCAGTCAGAAGTATTGCTATGCTTATGACAACAGGTAATGTTGCATGAGAAAAGAAGAGATACACAGTAAGAAATCTTGCTCATGAGAAGGTCTACAGGAAGACAACAAAGCACTTCATATTGGCAGTCTGTATAATAGCAACACCATTAAATAAAATGTCTCCCATTCATATACCGAACTGCCAACCTCCTAAAGGCTGGCATTCATTCCCTTGCTGCTTAGGGCATTTCCAGTTCATGTAACCTATTTCACAATGCTCATTATATTACCTGTATGCATAATGGATTGCTGTGTTAGCTATTCCTTTTCGAGTTTACAGATTCTATTTTCTGCATGATAAACAATATTATGCCTGTGTGTTGTTTTTCTAAAGATGAAGTGTTCCAAATTCTTAGTATGCTGCCATACATAAAAGCTTTCTGCTGAACTATTTTGTTAGCATTCCTTTTTTTGCTCCAGTATGACCATCAGCGTCTGTTCTCTCTGTTAGTCTGGATCTTATGTGAATGGATGCTGAGATCTCTGGGTAACGTTATTAAATAAAGCAAGAAAGATTGGTGTATATGAAAGAATATGATCTAACATACCCTGCCATTTGAACCAGCTGGCAGCCCTTGCTGGCCGCTTCCTAATTCTCTGCTCTAATTCTACTCTTGGCTCTGCACCGTCATTCTCCGGATAAGACTATGACTTTCACATGGCAGAGCTCTGCATAGTCACTCATACAGGGAAAGATGTCTTTACTCTTCACTAAGCAAAATATGGTCTGAAAGTAAAAGAAAAAGCAGTGTGCTAAAGATAGACTGCAAGTCAGAGGATATAAAAAGCAACATCTTCAGAGGAAGTTACTACGGGTCTGGTTTTGCTTCTTTCCCCATGTAATCAAAGACAAAATTCGCTCTGTGATTCAATTCGAGCAGGAAAAATATATCTTTTCCCCAAACACCATTTTAAAGACAGCATATTAAAATCAGTAAAACCAACCTTGATACAGTAGAATTTGTGATTAATAAAACAAAACCTTCTGCTTCCTGTTTCATCCTCAAAACACATCATTTTTTTCTTTAGAGAAGATATTTCTTTATCTGAGATCAAAAGCATGCTACACTGTCCAGTAGATACATCCAAAGACTTTTACCAGAATTTCTATGCTACAGAGTTCTCAGATCATTAATTTGCTGTTCCAATTAATAATAAATAAGTAATATTATTTTAATAGGATTCAATCTGTTAAGAAGAAGACCCCAAAATAAAGCTTAGGATTTGTTGTTTAAGTCTTCTAACAGTCTTCTTTACCAACATGAAAAGAAGTATAAATGTGTTACAGAGGGCTAGATTTGAGATTTTTCCACTCACACTCAGAACAGCAGACAAAAGCCTTTTTGCGTAGCCCCCATAAGAGTACTTCAGTTGTCTTCACATTCCAGCTACAAATTAGGAAAAGCTAACAACAGTCTGATACTTCTAAACAAGTAGTCACACAGAGTGCCAGCAAGACATAAGGAGTGCCTGGGATGGGGAGGGACATGGCAAAATATTTTCTTAGGAACCAACTTATAACATGAATCCTGTAGCTAAAGGGAGAGCTCTCGTGCAGTCTACTTGGGGTCCTTGCTTCTAGTTTGTTTACATGTTTTCATGTAGAAGTGGCAAATGTTGAGGTGGACCCTGCATGCAAGTGTCAGCAACACAAAGCAACAGTTTGTACGTAATCTGATGCTGGACAACATTACCAATAGAAACAGCTACTTATTCCAAACCATAGCACTGTTCCCTTCTGTTTGCTTGCTGTACAGAAGTTAAATCATTCAAGTATATTTTTCTTTATAACTGTGCTCATTTGGGCTGGGATAGAGTCAATTTTCTTCACAGTAGCTAGCATGGGGCTGTGTTTTGGATTTGTGCTGAAAAGAGTGTTGATAATTCAGGGATGTTTTAGTTACTGCTGAGCAGTGCTTACACAGAGTCAAGGCCTTTTCTGCCTCTCACCCCACCCCACCAGCAAAGAGGCTGGGGGTGCACAAGAAGCTGGGAGGGGACATAGCTGGGACAGCTGACCCCAACTGACCAAAGGGATATTCCATACCATACGACGTCATGGTCAGTATGTAAAGCTGGGGGAAGAAGAAGGAAGGCGGGGGGTGACATCTGGAGTGATGGTGTTTGTCTTCCCAAGTAACCGTTACACGTGATGGAGCCCTGCTTTCCTGGCGATGGCTGGACACCTGCCTGCCGATGGGAAGTGGTGAATGAATTCCTTGTTTTGCTTTACTTGCATGCATGGCTTTTGCTTTACCTATTAAACTGTCTTTATCTCAACTCACAAATTTTCTCACTTTTACTCTTCCGATTCTCTCCCCCATCCCACCAAGGGGGGAGTGAGCAAGTGGCAGTGTGGTGCTTAGTTGCTGGCTGGGGTTAAACCATGACAATAAAGTATAATTTGCTGCTCCCTCAGTTTTCCATATATTGTTGTTTGAAATAGCACATGGCATTGGCAGCATCTTAAACTTTTTTCCAGACTTTCACTGGAGAGATTTGTAGACCAGGAGAAGATTTGAAGTGCAGCATATAATGTTCTGCTGCCTTATTTTTTATTCTCTTACAGCTGGGGAAGCTGTTTACATCTTGACAAAGTGTATATATGTTTTTAAGAAGTTACAATAATTATTTTTTACATTTACTTCACAAGCATAAAGACTACCCTAGTTGCAAGTTAGAGAAGACCAGAATGGTGTAAGTTTTAATTTGCTTTTCCTTTATCAGTTGAAAAAATTATCCATCATAAATATTTCTAGGAAAAAAAAAATCATCCCATTTCTCACGTGTAATCTAACAAGTGAAAGGGAGTGAAAAATGTAGCCTGCAGCCCTTCGAAGTGATATTTCTCAGAGATGCATGGAAGTTATCATAAAGAAGACATTTAACTATAGGGGAAACATTGAGACTGCAACTTAGTGTGGGTACAGGAGTAGAAGCTGAGTACAGTGTATCTGCTGCTTTCCAAGTAAAGGATTTGTCCAGAAAAGAGTCCTGATTTCAGAAGTGAAAAGTCTATTAAAAGAAGCTTTTGATGACTTCAATTCCAAGGTACCACCCTGGAAAGGTGCACCTAAACTTTTGAAATCTTGACAAGATCCTGTAACATTTACACTTATTACATTTCCTTTTGAACACATTTTTGGCAAGCTGGCTTGCTGAAAATGGGGAAATAACCTCTTGGTCAGAAATAATGGCCAGCCACTGACTCTAGTCTCAGCAGTCAGTGCCAAGCATTTTTCTGTTTCATTGTAAATCAAAGAATTCACCCAAAAGCAAATGACACATTTAAGAGATAATGTTACCATTTTAGGGCAGCAACCATCTGTGACTTTAAGGCCAGTGAGTCTATGAACATCACCAGTGTCAATTTTACCACCTGATACCTCCATCTGTACAGCACAGCGAAAACTGATGGATGAGACCAGACCTCCTTAGCACCACTACTAGAAAACAAAACAAAACAAAACAACAACATCACAATTTACCCAATACATGAACTAAATGAAACAAATACTGGACCCTCTCTCCTGCATAGACAAACCAACCTTTTTCTTGGAAAAATTATTATGCTGATCTGCTGTTTAATTTTTCTCTTCCATGCCACTCATTGGTTCCATGACATAACTCACTGGATTGTAACTTCAAGTTGCCAAATTTTCAAGACATTTGGTTCCTATCTAGGCAGTAGGCAAGCAAGTTTCCAAGCACTCAATGTCATGTGTCAAACATAAGCAAATGACAGAGTTTTTTTAAAACCTTTAGAATTTTCATATATGTATGCAGACTTCAAAGGATAAGCTCATTAATTACTGCTGCTTTAGCTTGTCAAACTTTATCACTCCAGCCCCAGATCTGTGAAGTTCCCTATCAGTAATTTCCTTTGAGGCTGGTTATAATGTTGCTTTTTTCTCCCTCAAATTCATAAAAGAAATTAAAAAATTTCTACAATCCAATATAGCACAGAAAGTGTATGTCTCATGCACCCAGACTTCTGCACTTCATTGAGCATTTGGTTTGTATATTAGGTTGAATATTCCTTTGGGTATCACTGCCCCATGAAAAAGAAGATAGTCTAGGCACAAAAATCACTGGAGAGAGACTAACTGAGGCTACAGGACCTTTTCAACATTTACTGTCAGTGAGCCTGTCCAGCTTGAGTTCCATGTCCCAGGAGATACAGGTGTGTTCCCTATTTACACAGCATAGCCCAAGCCCAGGGTAAGTCTACTTTTGTCAATATGGCTGAGCCCCATTATCTGGCCCTGAGACCAACACAGTCAGACTTCTGCCCGTATAAATAAAAAATTTTTTCCTCCTAGTGGCCTTATTCAAACCTCCAAAGGGAATGGTCCCTAGCCTGTTTTATCCCCCAGATCAGGCCCAGGTATTATTTGAAAGAGTTTATAGTTGGGGAATTTTCTATAATTTCAGAAAAATCACATTATGCAGGAAATAATATTCTCTGCAGTCTTAAAACCTGCAACAGCTTTCATTCTTCTGTAGTGCAGTGGAGAAGTAATTTGTTTATTGTTCTGGATACTATTTTTAGCCATGTTTATAGACAGGAGGGATTCTGNTTTTTTTTTTTTTTTTTTTTCTAGTGGGAACCACCCTTTAAAACATCTTTCTTTTTAGTTCTGGTCATGCTTAGCTTAGTCTGGTCCAACAGGCAAACAAATGCTGCTTTCTTTTGAAGAGATGATGGAATTGGTAGCAACCCAACAACAGGGTGTGCCCACACTGAGTATATTCAGGAAAAGGCACAGAAATATCCTGCAATTAAAAAGTACACTTAGAAATAAAACATCCTGACCATGATTCTCATTGGATTCCTCTTATCAATGCCTGAAAATTGAAGTTTATTGCAGAAGAGCTATTACGTCAAAACAAAATAATGAATAGAATTAAAAGCTATAAACAACCAATACATGAAAAGGGAAATTTCAGCAGTTTGGAACATGTAACATTCTTCAGAGAGTTTGTAATGTGGGAAGAAAAAAAAAGTATTACAGAACATAAAAATAACCCCAGTTTGTGTGGAAGTGTCTGGGTTTTACATTCAGTGATTTAGCGGTAGGTGTAATATTCCATACTGGTTTTAATATTTATCAAAGTGCTGGTCCTGCAAGACTAAGGAAGAATTAAATTTGGAATTCCAACTAAAAAAGATTATACATCACAATGATGAATAAAGAGCTTTTTGTACAAATCAGAAGGACAAATAACTGCTCTGTTTGTGTGAGCTGTTGCATTCAGTATGGTTTATAGAGTGTTGTGTGAAATTCTGCAATGAAAGCTTTCTGTATGTCTATCATATTTACTCTGTGCATCTACTGCTCTCACATTATCATTGTGTTTAAATCTCACATATGTCAAAACACAAATTATCTGGATAGACATGGCTTGCTAATTGCTCAGATTGGTTTACTTTTGCTTTTTCATTGCTAAAGCTGCCACAGCTTATTTTGGGATGTTTTCAGATGTTTTCCCTAGCCATCTTAAACTGAAACAATAGGGTTATAAATGTGGATTGTCTCACCGGTTGAGGAAGCAGCTGGGGTCCGCATAAAACCATTAACCTTCTGAGAAACTGAGATGTGCTGGAAGCTTGTACATAGCGCTGGTAGCACATGTCCCAGTGTTGTCATGACAGTTCCACTCACATGGCACTGAGCATGAGGACGTCAAATAAAATCAGCAGAAAGATCTCATAAATGATAAGATTTACAGCTGTACTAATAATACTAACTCAGCTTTGCGAATAGCTCCCTCAGGCCTCATACAGCAAAAACTGAATTGATCTTTCTCTTTTGGTGGCAAGATCTACACCTTTTCTCAAGTAGTATACTTCTCACACTGTTAACTGTTACTGTCAAGAAAAGCCCAACTCACCAAGGGGAAATATAGAGAGGTAAAATGTTTTAATGTTTTGCTGATCAAAGTGCTCACATATTCCACCTTTAAAGGTCCAGAGTCACTGCTGCTACTGAGCATGAACTGAGAAGATAGGGCTGACAACACACGTGAAGACTAAGATTTGAAGATAAACAATGACAAATTGTCAGACACTGACTTAATCCTAGTAAGCCTCAAACTGAAATAACTCTTTTGAGATGGCCGCTTTCCACAGTGGGCCTCTCATTAAATCGGTGAGACTAAAAACTAATTAGAAGCAGCAATTTACATTCAACCCAATTTCAACCTGCATTTGCAAGTTGAATGAACTGTCAATTTACAAAACAAAATGCTACAGTATGAGGATGATACAGTATTGAAAAGCCAGACAATTAGGTGATGCAACCAAAATAACAGGCACTGTGATTACATGAATTCTGCTAAATCTTCCTTCATTAAAACAAATTAGAATGCCATCTTCACCTTTGCCCATGTTGTTACACCTGTCACAGAAGTGTAAATATCAATTCCAAACTAATTGACACTTCTGGGAGAAGAGTCTGGCAGCTAGTTTTCCAATATCAAAGAGCAGAAGGGCATTGAGCAGCTGTAGGTCAGAGATGGCAAAACTATTTCTTACATAGTACCTGGGCAGGGAAGCAAGCTATAAACTGCAGTGACAAAGTCTATCCTTTGGGATGAATCTTTTCTTCATGACAATAAAATATTTCTCTACCATGAGCAGTGAATGTGGTTTTGCTCAGTTTAAATGCCAGCAATAACACCCTTTGCTATTCTTTTTCCTGTCTGCCTTTACTCATTAAGCTGTTTAAGAAGACTTGTAATAACTGCACATCTAAAAGGCCTTGCCATAAGGAAATCTGAGAAGCATGCATTTGAATAGCTTCCTCTATGGTGAGAAAGACTGAATCAAAGAATATGGCTGCTGTGACATGAAGGAAAAAGAATATCATGTCTTTAACAGTATTGTCTTACTGATTGTCTTATTGTACTTTGTGTTGCATCAGAATAACTTCATCAAATAATCACACACACAATTAAATACTGAGGCAGCTTAATGAGAAAAAAATTACCAAAGAATGAACATTTTATTGAAAGAAATCTTCACAAGAATAAACATTTAGGTAAAAAACTTCAGGATGAAGTAATAAATTAATGCAGTTTTATACCTATGTTAATGCAGTTTCATCTCAATCTTATCCAATTACTTAGATGTTAAAGTTAAAACTTAACTCCTGCAAAAATAATCTATGAAGAAGGCAAGTGGGGAAATTGTTTTTCATGGTTCCTGGGTAGGAATATTTGCTGTCTTTTTTCTTTTTCTTTTCTTAGAGAAACCAGAAGAACGCTGTAGAAAAGCAACTAACAAACTGTTGAGCCAAAAGAAAAAAATATTCAAAGTGCTCAGTGCTCTCTGCAGTGTTTACCTTCTATTTAAATGTGGATAGAGTTGCACAGGTATTAAGTGCTATGGATAAGTAAAACCCTGAAGATTCAGATTATTGAATCTGTATTTTTAATTGAAAGAAAAAAGAACCTTAATGCACATATCTGTGTTTCTTTTAAGGTTCAGCTATCTTTTAATTTCAGGTTAATTTACTTTGCTTTTCTTAAACCTCTGACAAGGTTTCAATTAAACACTCCATTATGCTGTTTTATTCTGTGAAGAGTTCAGTTCCTCAGACATTTTGCTACACAATAAAAATCATAGTAGGCTTTATTTCACAGCCTTACCCAGTCACCAAAGCTTTGTAGAAGTATTTCTTAAAAGTATTTTTTAGAATTATTTTTGAGAAAGAGCAAACCCAGCTTTTTTCTGGAACTCTCCCCTTAAATCTAGAAGACAAAGGAGAGTGTAAACACATGAATATGGTGAAGTCTGTGGGAATTTAATATCCCAGAGCAAGGATTCTGCCCCAGAGTTGCCTTTCATGCCTTTTTGGCCCCGAAATGCCATAACCATAACCATTGCCTGCTGAGCAGAGTTCTTCCCCCTTTCTCAGACCAACTTTAAATACTGGTGATTCAAACTAATTCAATTCCATACCAGATTTGAATTTGGATTCAAAGACCAAGTGAAAAGGCAGGACAATGCTGAATATTGGCACATCTGACTGTGAGAGGGACAGTCCAGATGACTTCATCTGCCTGAGCTAGATGGCAGCCACCAGGAAAGAGTGGCCAGCCACCAAAACCTGAGGGACACCTAAACTAGGAAAAGAGCTCTCTGAAAGAGAAAGGCATGATCACAAAACTTCATTATGATTTCCTCCTTCTAAACCTACTGTTGTGTATTGCATCTACCTGCAACTCCATTTTTTAAAGCAAAATAAGAATAACAGCGGTTTTTTATACTTAAGTGGGTTTTCCCTTTTATAGTTTGTCATGTTTTTGTGAATGTAAGTGGAAAGTTAAAAGTAAAATGACAGTTAATACAGGATTTCCTTTTCTTATCCTCAACTAGCAGCCAGTCAACATTAAGAACTGAATATTTCCTTGACCTACTTCATATGAAATACATTATTTCTTCAGAAAAATGAAACCACACTCTGGCACACAGCTGCTAAACTGTATAGTGTTTTGCTAAAAGTGGGACTATTACTTAGTCACTGACAACAAAGTAAAACATTAAGAAATATTTCTGCTGCCTATGAAATGGTTTTATAATGACATTAAAAGAAAATAAAATTTTAAAAGAGCATACCAGATCTCTGTAAATGTTTCTCTGGAAATCCTGAACAGTTTGGCTATTTGCCAGGAATTTAGGGCCTTTATTGAACACACTTGGTTTTTCAACTATCAGCTGAAATAATATGTGTGCTTACCTGATAATCCAGATGTAATAAATAGATTTTTGCATTAAAGAAGCCTTTTCAGTGAAACAAGCTATGCCTTATTTCTAGAACTGAAAATAAAATAAAAGAGTCACTAGCACATCTCCACAAAAAATACTGCTATTTTATAGGGGGATTATCTAATAGCATAATTATAGGCAGTGCTATTTACAACAGTGGTAATTGCCCAACACTTTCCATTGTATACTGAATAAATAATACAACAAAAGAGTAAAAGACATTTTTTTTTCTTCTAAGTCTAACTGCTTTTATTCCCATGTTTCAGAGTTTCCTCAGAAACTGAAAACACTGCTAACAATTTTGGGATGTTACCCAAATTTACATCAATTTACTCAGATTGATTTTGTTATGATAGTGTTGCAGTATGCAGTAGCCTGAAAGTCCAAATATGCTTAAGTTTTGAAACCTCCAAGACGACACTTATCTGAGTAACCAGGGAAGTTGTAGCTTCAGTTCCATTGCCTATACATAAGCCAAAATATTCCAGGCTGCGGAGTAAACTCAAGACAGTTCCAGAGAAGGATGAGGAAGAATCAGGTTATCCATGGATATAACACCACACTAATGTTGACAATTATGATATTTTGCACTGTGGTTCTGGGCTGGAGTCTTCAGGCCACATTTATGGGAAGCACAGCAGAGGTGGAAGGATGCTGTTTAATTTCTGATGGAGGAAGCAAATGAACTCAGAATTGAGATGTCTTGCTTTCTTTTCTGGAAGCATTAGGGTTGCTTCTTCCCATATAAAAGACTACTTCCAATATGAGAAATGGAAGACAGCTGCCAAAATAACAAGAGAATGACATTACAACTTTTCTTAGGAACTGTGCTCATGCTCTGAAGTATGCACTTGGAGAAACTAATTAATATTACCTTTATCTGCAGCATAAACTTTATAAACAGAAGGATCAATCAAATACCATCATTCACCAGAAGGTTTTGTGCTTCTATAGTTTGAAAATTTGCTTCTAAGCTGCCACGTCAATTTTTCAAAAACTCCTTTGACTCAGAGAATGTATTCAGCAGAGATATGAAAGTACATGAATAGAGAGTCTTTGTAAATGCCCACTGGGTAAATTTCCATGCTAAAAGACACCTTTCTCCACAATTGCCATTATTATCAGAGACAATGAATTTAAAAGGCCTTCTCATGTGTGGCAAGTTGCATAGAACTTTCCCAACACCAAAAAACATGCCCTTTGCAAACAGCAGTTTCTAAAACCCACAGAAACAGCAGCCAAGTGAGCAGTACCACACATGTTTAACAGGTTTTGTTGTGGGAGTAGCTATTGCTCACAAATTTTAATTCTTTGATTCTAAAGATTTAATAAAACATTGAAATAAACTGAGCAAACAGTACAAATAATTTTTTTAAAGTGCATAACATTCCTATCTGGAAAATGTTCGAGCCATTTTTGGACAGAGAGTTGCTAAGGGAGAAAAGCAAAGAGAAACCACCTCTGCAGAGCACTGCAGTCTTGGATGAGCTGGGCTTAGTGATCCAAAATCCACTGAGCTCATTTTTATCCTTATTTCAATTCTGTGATGGTTTGGAGGAGGTTTACAAACAATTCCAAGATAATTCAATTTTTAAAAAATAATTTAGCACTCCATTTATAGTTCTTTTAAAAAACATTTTATCTTTAAAAACAAACCAAAAGGTAACTTCAAAACATTGGCAAATGCATTTCATCTAACAGACAGGAAAGAAGAGACTGTTTTCAAGAAAACAAAGATTATTTTTCATAGGCTTCATGGCAAGCTGATGTGGTTTTTAAGCTCACAAATACCCACTCTCCTCTCCAGCACTCAGAAGAAACATCTTGTTTCAAACACATGGTTTGGTTTCCATTACTGAAATAGCACACTTTGGCTGAGCCATAGCCTGTGTCAGGCCCCCTGAGTGCTACAGAATCTGCCTGGGGGTTCCCAGCCCATGCATCACTGCTGCACTGGGGCAAATTAAGCAGCAGAGAAAAAGTGGAGGTGCAAAAGTATTATTTTTTTTCTCTTTACAGCCAGGTTCAGCATACTTTTTAATAGGTGAAGGTGATACATTGTGGTTAAAATTTTCTTTTTCATCCATGCAGTTTCACACTGTGAGGTGAAGAGCTGGCCCAGGTTTCCTGACCACCATGTCTCTATGCATGCCCAATCCATTCAGGAGCTTACGCACCTGGCTACTGTTCTTTTCAGAGCTTCCACACAGTTTACAGAAGTAGCCGATTTGGGAGTATCTCCAGCTGGAGGGGGGTTTAGTGAGCCAGCTCATCTGAGGCTGATCTGTAGGGTCAGACACTAACATGCAATGTCACTGTGTTTGGTCTCTCGGGCTATATCTCTGCTAGGAAACCAAGCAGTGCCAAGCCTTATTTTCTGCTCCTGAGGCCAGCTGATATAATCCAGCAACTTACTGTATAGATCATGCAAGCCACATAAGTCTGCTTAGTGACAGGATGGCAACATCCAAACTGCATTTTGGGAACAGTCTGGGTAAGATGAAAACTGTGAGAATGTAACCCAGAGGAAAGCTATGCTGAAGACAATGCAAAAATTAAATTTACTGACAATTACATTACCATGCTGAGGCCTGAGCCCTGGCACTGTTGAACTCATTGGGAAAGACCTAGAATCTATGTCTAGAGATGGATACATGCTTGAGTGAGTATTTTTGTGTCTGCTGTGTCGTGTACTACATATGACTTTGAACTTGAGAACAAGCTCACACCTGTACTTGGTTGACACTGTAGACATACAATATTAACCCAAAACATACCATGGCAATATCTGTGCATTAATATTAGTAAGTTTTGCAGCAGTACCTCAAAGAGGAGAAAGATGCACAGAATATTGCAGTTTTGAATAGGTAGCTTAACAGAAAAAATACTTTTGTGCATTGAGAGGTTTGGGTAAAAAACAGATCTTCCCTTCTTTGCTGCTCCAGGCAGCCACAGTAAGGGGGGTGGGGTGGGGTGGTGGAATAAAAAGGAAAAAAAAATACTGGATGTCCACCCACCAGCTTCAAACCTGAGAGAAAGTCACCTGCTCCAGTGGCAGCACAGAGTGTCTCCAGTCCTCTTCAAGTCACCCTCACATTTGTCAGATACCTCTACATCCTGCATGTGTTGCCTTTTTCCTTCTTTCTTCTTTGTTTACTGTCAGAAGAAAGCACATAAAATGTGTCTCACTTCCAGGCTCCTTGCACCCTAAATATTCTTTTTTATTGCAGTTTGTTCTGAGCAGTGGTTCCTGCAGTGGAAGAGTAAGACTGCCTCTGGCCCAGTTCCTAGATTTCTTGTAGTGCTAGTTACCTTCTCTGCTCAAGTGTCTGCCACAAATTTAATCTTTTCCCCAGATAGTTCATCTGTCCCCACTTTTCAAAAGCATTTCTGGAGACTGTGTCTGTTTTTCTTAAGAATAATCACAAGTACAACAAATGATCCTGCCCTTCAGCTAGGGAATTTAAAAATCCTTCCAAAGTTACATGTAAATATCAGAGCTCTCTGCTCTGAAATGTGCTTTGATTCCCCCTCTGGTTTTTGGCCACAGGTAAAGAAAAACAATCTCATTTTAAGTCTTAGTTTGTCTTGGGTCACAGTTTACATGAAATTACCTTATCAGTTGTTCCAATGCTTTTGGTATTATTTCTGGCGATCATGCCTCATTCACTTCTCACCTCTCATCTACCTCATGAGATAGTGAAAACAATCTTTGTCTTCTTTTTCTTTTTTAATCTCTTACTGTGCTAAGATCTGTAAGCTCTGAATACAGATATAGTTTCTTCATCCAATTATTTCCCCAGTTGTGCAAGGTTTGTCTAGAAATCCGGCATTCCCACTGGCAGGTCTCTGTGTGTTGCCTTTTCCCTTTTTTCCACTTCCTCTTCATGCTCCCTTCTCTGCTGTGGGTCTCGCTCGGCTGACCACCATTTTAGCTGCTGAATGTGAGGGACAAGTGCAAAGGGTGAAGAGCCACCCCATCCACTTTCTTATGGTTTTGGATCCGTTTATTGGATTTTTTGCTGGTTGATGCCCAGAGATGTTCGGCTCATGCTAGAGTGTTTTGATTAGTGAAGGCATTAATATTGTTCTGCCTCTCTGCCCAGACAACCTTCTTCTTGAAAACCAGTTACTGTCAAGACTGAATTTCTTCTGCCAGACTTGGCTGAACTCAGCCCGAGGGGCTTAAAAATCTTAGGGAGGAAAAACACACATGCATATTAAAGTCAAGTGAGAAACTGAACCTCTTATCACTGGCCAGGGTGCTTCACTTGCAGCCAGCACACAATCCAAACTCCTTCTTCCTGCAGCCCCCAATCCTCCTTCCAACCTCCAAACAGAAGAAGACATTGAAAGCAGGTATGAGTGAGGGATGGTCCCTATTGAATGTGGACAGAAGTGGGGTTATGCCACAGACTGCCCCTCACTCCATGATGTTAGTTTGCATTGTTTCACGTTGTCTGTTGGAAATAATGCACTCTGAGCTCCATGGAAAATAAAAGCCTATGGGAGGTCATGAAGAGACTCATGGATTTTTCTGTTTTGCTAATCCAGTTGGTGAATCACTCTGGCTATTTGCTTAAGCGTACCTTCATTGTACCATTTATCCTCAGCTTCAGGCAGGGGATGGATGTCATAATTTTTGTGCCAGGCTGCCTTACTAACAGTAGACATTGGGCATGTTGATGTACCCTCTAAACAATATGGTTTTAAGGAATAATACACTACCCTGCACCAAAACTTCCACATGCCTTGAAAACAGGGTTTGGCCCTTTCACTGATTTGTAATACAACACAATTCACCCAAGTACTGTATGCACAGCAACCAGGGAATCCTCAGAGCAATCAAAACATGATTAGCAGTAAAAACATGCCCAGCCTCACTCTGTATTGTCTCCTTTCTCTGACAAATAGCTGTCATTTAAGGTAAGGTCTTACAATGGCTTTATCAGCCACAAAAACAGTCCCCTAACCTGTGGTCTCTAGCGTGCTAATGACAGATCTGATAATTGGGCAGGACTAAAGAAATGGAGTGCAGCTGTTATTTGCTTATTAAATGTCTTAGAGAAAAAGATACAAACGCATGTGCCCGCGCGCACACGCACACATGCACACGCACAATTTAAGTGGCACATTAATCTGGGGAGATGCCCTCCCTTTGACAGGCTGTACTACAGTCTGAGCTAGGCAGTGCAAAAACCCTTTTCTTATCTGAGTAATTTGAGAGACAAAACTCCAAGCGCTCAGTCAAAAATTACTGCTTCTTCATGTTGCCCATAGGGCCTAAGTATTGTGGATTTTGATGCAAAAGCATTGAAAACCCTTTTCTTTTTCCACCAAACAGTAGGGTGTTTCAAATCACAGCACTGTGCCAGGTTTCTGCTTTTCCTTTGTTAAAAGCAGTCCTTGGTGGTAAGATGCCTCCCAGAATGATTTCAAAAGTCTTTGGCAAATACCTGTATTTGCTGGGCCCACAAACTACAAAACTCATCTTTCTGATGGACAGCTGACTTTAAAACCTGTTTCCTTCATTACTCTCCTCTGCATAAGCTACTGGAAGTCTCAAAGTCAAAATATGTTCATGAAACCAAACAGTTCCCTGGCAAACACTTCTTCATATCTATTCTCTTTGAAACTAAAAACCAGGCAAGTGAGAACTCTCCAAATGCCCTGGCAGTAAACAATCTGATTAAAATCTGCTTTTCCCATTAGACATCCACTATTCTTAATTATGCCAGTTCTGACTGCAGAGCATGGTGACATGGTAAAATATTTAACTAATTCACCTGTTTATAAGCATGGCAGATTGCTTGACTATTTTGGTATACTGAATGACATACCAAACTGATAACTCCAGCCTATCTCCCTTTCAACTGTCATCAGGAAAATTGTAATACTGTACAGTTTGTCAAAAATATTGACAAAGATTACAGAGCTGTTAACCAACACTGAGATTTGCAGATTTCATATGAGAGTCTTGCTCTTGACTCATGCCGTTGGAGACATGGAAGAAAGGGAAGTAATGACTTCCTGCTGCGTGTTTCTCACACAAATAAAAAATACAACATACAAGCCCACAGGTTTCCTGATGCAACTTACAAAGTGTTTTCTGAATCATGGTGTTGCTGCAGTTTGAATGCTGCATTCAGCAATATGAAGTTTCCAGTACACAATGCCAGTTTTAGCCATGTGCAGGACAAATCAAGTAAGGATTTTTCCTCCATGGATGTCATTGGACAAATAATTTTTCAAAGATTTCTAAGTCCTGGCCACATGTAGGCTAGGTATGGCAAGTAATTAAGAAGTTAGGTACTAGGAAAACATACTAAACGAAAGAAACCACAATAGTTATTGTTTCCCTCCAGAATCAGATGTGGTTACAAAAGGACAGAAAAGACCAAGCAGAGCATAAAGATAGTCACACCACCCAGATGAAAACCATCCTGAAGCTTGCTTTTTTAAGTGATAAATACAGTGATATGCTGCTAGAAGAGGAAAAGGCATGTGCCAAAAAAGGGGCAGTTTCAGTTCAAAGCCCTGCCCCTTTGCATAGAAATTTTCATAAGAGTTTAGATCTGATCTCTTCTCCTTCTAGGAGTGAATTCTGCATTCAGTCACTGCCAAAATAGGGTCATGACCAAACAAGTCCTTAGGACATGCCTTACTTCAGTGCTGATAAGGTAACAATTAGGGGTATAGTTAACAGTTTCTTAATGAAAACTGCTTTATCAAGGATGGTGAGCACATTAATGCTTATCCTAATAGCTCAGTAAATCTCTGCTATGTTTGTTTGGGGTTTTTTTGTGCATTAGCCAACAAATAATTGCTTTATACTTTTAAGCTGTGTATGTCTTCCTGGCAGAGTCTTTTTGTCAAGATGGCTTAAAGATGCCCAAGCAAACAATGCAAAGGAGCCATTGTAAATGGGCCTGTATGAGTTTTGAAATGAAGAGATAAGGGATGTGGTCAAAGCCAAGGCCATGAAGGAAATCCAGGTGCCTCCTTTTCTGGGGAACTTCAATGAGCTTACTCTTGACTCCAGCCATTGACCTGAAATCATGTCTCAGCACCCTTCCTTACCAACATGGGTGGGTTGCCCCACTGTTGCTCAACTTAATTTGTAGATCTAGGTCTTCCTTTACCTTCCCTTTGCCTTACCTCTCTGCTATCATAGAGATGATCCAGACAGGCTTATCATTGACTTCACTGGAAATGATGATTGTCCACTGCTAAGCATTTTATAAAATGCTTCTCAAGCCTTTGTGGAAGCTGGAATTTCTTATTCTAACATCTCCATAAAACATGGGATTTTCTTCCCCCTTAGAGACAAGATGTATTTCAGTATCTATGTATTCTATGGGTTTTGCTTCCTACTTATTTTGGTAAGCATATTCTCTAAATAAGTGTTTTCTGTGGTCCCTGTGACTCTTAGCAGCAGCTGTATCTTTCTACATATTGCGTCAACAGCTATGTCAGATGAAGGTAGAGTTTAAGTAATTGTTTTACTAGCTGAAAGGCTTTAGATGGCAAACAGAAATAATTGTCTTTATCCGTTGGTGAAAGGAATACAGAAAATCAGATCAAGTATACATTTAAAAGAAAAAACAGATTAAGTAACTCAGCAAATAAGGAAGATACTTGCATGTTACTTGCAGTATGCTTACAGCAGAATTAATTTGACAAGACATACATTTTAACCATACAGAATCCTGGAACATATCTAAGCCTTTTCCATATGCAAATGCAATGAGTTTTTGGCTCTTAGTTACATTTTAAACCAAAGGAAAAATCACTACCTGGCTACAGGCCCTAATTGATTGCTCTTACATACAAACTGGCAAAAATATAGCCCTTATGGGCTTCATAGATTTCCATAAGTAATTTATTCTGGTATAGTGTTGCCATTATTACTAAATATATTTAACTCTTCTGAGGGGTTGGAGGCAATTCTTATTCATCCTTCAGTAAATGTGATCATGATCTGACACTGCATAGATAGCCCACCTCAATCTGGTCATAACTATTGTTCATTTACACGAACAATGAGCAATTAATATTTAGATAGAAGAAGGGCTTTGCTTGCCTTATGTTCAGTATAATGTTGTCAGCTGGACAAAGGAAGATGTTATTGCTCTTATACAATTAGTGTGATATATTATCTAAATGGTATTCGGTTTCTTTCTTTAATTTGCTAAGTGCTTCGTAATTTTCCTTCTACTGTGCCCACTATTGGGTTTACAATTTACTACTGTTTACCATTTCCTCTGCTGACTTTTTATTTCTTTGTCCTTGTTTACAGCAGTAAGTAATTGCTTCTCTAATCTTATACAAAACAAGTTTCTCTCTTTGCTTCTGCTTCTTAAGAGATTAGACTTGATGGGGTGGGACAAGCTGAAAATTTTCCATTTACTATCATTAATGTTTTTCCAGCATCTTAACATGCAGGGGCATTTCTGCCTATTAAGATCTTTTAATGTTTCCTTTGAAAGTGAAGTACATTCCAGCAACTGGATCTCTCACCAGATTTTAGATTTTGATCATGAGTGAGTCTGACTCAAGTCAACATGACTCAAATATGACCCAAAAAACTGAATTTTTTGCAGGTTATTGCAGCTTTCCTTATATTTTACCTGCATGCTGCAGACTTCTTAGCAGTAATCTTTTCCAGCAGCAACTGGAAAAGCTATTTTCAGTTACTGAAAAATGAAAAAATTAAATAAATCAGGAAATCTGCTAATTGTGTAGAGAATTCGAAACTCCTACTGGGAAAATAAGTAAAATATTTTGTTTCAGTCCACATCAACCCACATACAAAGTAGCCCAAAACATTTAGTTATTTATTCATTTAAAAAGAAACTTACACTCCGCTTCCCTAAGGTACTGCTTTGTAGCAGTTGCGGTTTACTGTCTCCCAAGGGCTCAGAGCAATGGACTACACCTGCCATCTTGCAATGTGGAGTTGGCTGTTCAATCTGAATTATGCACCCAAATACTTAGAACAGTAGCCTGAACAGGCTGACACACAAAAGATATGTCCTACTGGCACTTTGCATGTGTTTCTTATGCCAAGATTTCCACTCCAGCTCTTGCCTTTGAAGATAAGAATCTGATGCCAGTGGTGACGGTAGAGATTTTGATATGGCTGATAATCCACAGGGAAAAAAATAATATCATGTAGCCTCTGAACCGTCATCTGATAGCAACTATTTTTATCTATATGAAAACCAGATGTCCCAACAACACATCTTAAATGATGCACATTTTCCTCTCTGGTTTACCACCTTGGAAAATGTGGTAGAAGAATCACGTCATTGCTTAAGTCATTCAGCAGCCTTGTCACATAACCTTTGCAATGCGGCAGGAGCAGCATAGGTTTTTTTCACAGGTGTTAAATGCATCTGACAATGCAGTAGACCTCTTGGGTTTATTTACTTCCCAGCTAAAGAGTCTGCACAGCTTCAGGTTAAGAGAGTTGTCCACTCTCACAACGCTGTGAGTCTCATGCTTTTGGGTGGCACCCATGAGAAAGCACAGTTGGCTCCAGGAGCTTGCCAGAGCACCCTGCTGTTTCCACTTTTCAGCCATGAAGGACAGGCACATCATTTCTGTTGTTGTTTTAGTAGCTGCCAGTGAAACTGCAGTTCCTCAGTGGTCTGTGAGCAGGGGAGCTCTTATGCAAAGCAAAGCTGCCACTGCGTTTCAGCAGTGTATTCAACACATCCCTGCTCCCCTTAGAAAAAAACTACCATATTTCAAGAAGCCAGCTCGGGACATCAGTGTTATTCGCTTTGCAGGCATACTTGCATGTAACACAAAGCCACAGGAGACCGGCAACCATATAAACCGAGATTAACACCTCTGTCAACTGACCACCTCCACTGAGTTTCAGGGCCATCGCACAATACCTCCATGTTTACATAGTAATACCCTGTCAGTACTCCATGGCCTTTTCCAAATGCATCATAAAAGAGAGTTCACCGAGAAAACTTGTTCAAAGATTTATTGCCAAACTGCAGTAATTCCAGGTAAATCCCTTTGTGGAAGTTGACTTCACTTCTTCAGATCTCCCATCTAAAATGTGAATATCAGCCTCTGACTGAGCCTCATATGTGCAGAACATATGGAGCCTGCATGTAACTCTTCTGATGCAGAATTTCCCCAAAAAGATTGTCTTACCTTTTCAACACAAAAAGCTGCTGGCATGCTTGCTCTGATGAACGTCTGTTTACCAGCTGTGTTCAAAGGGTTTGATAACATGTTATAAAACTTCAGCAGACTGAATAGCAGCTGTTCTCTATCAATTTCATATATTTGGTCCAGAGAAAGGAGAAGGTTTTACTAAGATGAAAAATAAAGTAGCCAATAATACCACTCAAAAAATAAATATATATTTTTAAAATAAGTTTTTAAATAACAATAACATCCTTTGAGAGCACAAGGGGCAGTTGTTTTCTAAGTGGATTTATCAATTATAATTTCTGCAAAGAGCAAAATGAAAGTTAGTGTCTTCTTTGAAGCGGGGTGTGGCAGAAGAATGTATATCTGAGGGCCGGATAATGAAGCACTGTGCCTTCCATGCTGGTGCCCCACAAAATCCACTCTGTTGACATGATTATTTGGAATTTTATTTCATAAATTTTAATGTGAGAAACATGGCCTTCTAGACAAACAAGAATGCAGGCATATCCTCTGCATATCATTGGCATTTTAAACAACCTTGGCCTTTCTCCTCTGAAATAAAAACAAGGAAGTAAGTGATTACTGCAGGATTTGTACAGCAGTGGAGCCCAGCTGATAACACTGATAATAGTAAAACTCCCTTGGTGTAGCCATGTTCTCACCAAGAGAACTCAAAGAGGTTCTTTGTTTCCTTGTTTGTTCTACAGAAAACATTTGTACCATTAGTTCCTTTTTCCAGATGGTGAAGCTGAGGTATGGAGGAGCAAAAGCTTGTAGGCATGGCCAGGAAAACAATTCAAACCTTCCACCCCCTAAGGTCTTATCTCTACCCACTATACCATCTTGTTCGTTCATACCGTAGAAGGGGTTGTCCTAATGGATAATCTACAACCATACAATTTCCTCCTTCTATGGATTAAGTAGGTCTAAAGAACAGCTGCATTAGAGACTCCTTTTTGTAGCAAAAACTGTGGGGGAGTTTAGGTGCTTAGGAACATGTCAGAAAAAAAAGATGCTTAATCCAGTACAAAACGGCCAAAGCTTTTAGCCAGGTAAAATATTTTTACTTCAGAAAATTTTGGCTGATAAAAAAATGCTTTGATTCAACCTGTTTAAAAAAAACCCCAGTATGTCTTAAAACAATGTTATGCACTGTTCCTGATGATGTAATTTGCATACTGAGATCTCAGGCTGCACCCTGCCATTACTGACAGGTGTGGAAAGGTGTTAAATAAGAAAATAACAGTAAAATAATCTTCTAAATTAATGTCTGAAATGATATGTGTACCTTCCCTGCATGCATGTGCATTTAAAAAAAAAATTATGTTCTGTGGAAATGTCAAGAAAAAACAAAAGTGTTACTCTATCACCAAATGTGTTACAAGCAACAGGGAAAGCATACATACCTGGAATAAGTTTAGCATGCTACGGTGACTTGAATCTTCTTAGAAAGATTTTGCACAGCTAAGGAAACTATCTACCATTGGAAGATTGTTTCCCTTTAGATCTCACCAAGGATTTCCATAGAAGTAATCAAAAAAGGACACAGTACTCTTCTGAGACAGAGATAAAGAAATATGATTCTGAGAATGTTGCCAGGATACTATGTGAAAAGGAAAACACTTAAGACACGTAGGTTCACTGGCATGAATTCAGCTACAACACAAATGTTCTTCATCCTAGGGACAAACTGCACAGATGATGTAGTCTGTGTGCTTTAACGCTAAGCAATATATAAAAGCAACTGCTCTGACAGGTGCTTATCCTGTTATATATGAGACCATGATAACTTGTGTTAAGATATGGAAATGGGAACAGAACATTTGTATCATTAAAAATTAATAACCATTGAAAGCAGCCAGGCTTTCATATATGGCAGTCTGGTCAAGGATGTGTGAGCTGAATGGGTCTGACTTGTCACTGTATGATTCATGACCAATGAAGAACTTAGGATATCTCTCAAATGTAAAATGTCATAAAAGCAATGTGTCCCCTGAAAGTTGTCATTCTTGGTCAAATTTTTGCTTGGCCAGTAGTGCTCACTTAGCACTTTTTCAAACAATCTGGAAGTTCCAGTTTTAGTAGTGCTCACACTGCTGGCGCTGGTGGAAAAGGGCACTCTGCTGTCTCAACAATAGCTGGACCTGAATAATCACAGAATGAAATACAGCTTGGCCTCCCCCTATTACTTTCATGTCAAGGAATATAAAGAAAAAATTCTTGACTGAAATAATTGTAATCTTCCAACAAAACAAAATGCAACTAAAATATTGTAGATACTTGAGAGAATATTTTGTCCTCATTGTTTACTTCTGACCAAAAGAATTTGCATCTGAACTGCTTAATGGATAAGGCATCAAGTTCCTTTCACATCTTTCATCATGTGCCAAGGTGGATCATAACACAGCTTATTAATGAGCTATTAATGTTTATTTATTAATGAGTGTTGGCTTGTTCAGGCAATAGGTTTTAACCACTCTAATAGCTTTGCTGCTCAAGACAAGCTGCAATCAGACTTAAAACATATTATAAATGAATTAGATATCGCATAACTTCATGAATAATATTTGTCCATTTCTAGAATTTGCTGTTAAGTGGCGAGTACTCTTGAATGTGATTGTTCCAGCCTGCATGAGCTGGGTCCTTCAAAAACAGTGATGTCTGGTAAACAAATGATGCCATGCTAGATTTCAAAGCGTGCTGAGAGTTGCAATTGCATCCACAGGGTTCCTTGTTTGTTTGTTTCTAATGGATCTACCATTGCCTTTGGCTCAGCAATGCTTACAAATTTCATTGTAAACCATTTCATTGAAAACCAGAACTAACCATTGCCTTCCATTCCCCAATACTTCTCTTAGCAAACATTTTAAGCTGTCTCTTTTCATCCAAAAAATTCCAGACACACAAAAAACAACCTAGAATTTTGCACCTGGTTCCTCAAAACTGAAAGACACAATTGCACATTTCTGTGAACAGAAACTTGGGGCTTACAGAAGACTAATTTTGTGTAAACTTTCTTACACTGTGTTAATTCAAAGCTTTGAATCAGCTTTGTACCAAGTCTGTGTTTCCTTGTGATACAATCTATACAATCCAAGAAAAACTTGAATGCTAAGGGCACTCTTTGTTAGACTGAATAAAACAGGGAAGAAACAGAGTGAAGATAGTTAGAAATTAGGAACAGGAATCTCAGAATTTGTTTCATTAAATGTCTTGCTATCGCTTTGAAAAGTATCTAGGAAAAAGCTGTGTGTATCCCTAGTCTGTCTCTCACCTTGAGAGATTTTATTCCCCAAAAAATCTTTATTCACAGCATACCTGCCTTGAACAATAGATGGGCTGGTGCCACCTTTAAGATGGGTACGGCATATATCAGGAAGACTATTGACTCAGGCAGGATCTGTTCTCCCCATGTAGTAGAACTGATGAGAGGGCCTGTCCTGTGAGAAACATCAGATGTTAGTGCAGCCAGGCTTACGCTATTACTGTTGGGGCACAATTACTCTGATTGGTTTACATGATGCTGAAAAAGCAATTGCAAATGGGTGAAAAGTAAAGCATATTTAAAAGCAAAAAACAACAACAAAATGTTCCCTGCACAGGGATATCCTCCTTTGGAAGATCCCTCAGACAACAGTATTTCAAGCTATACTAGTTTTTCAAGCCAGGAGACCAAAACACCACGTGCTGAAAGCTGATACCGATACTATCTTGTAACCTTGTTGTTAAGTGCTGGTTAAGCTATTATGCAACCCTAACCCTATCCAACCAGAAAGTGCTGGGTCTGCTTCCTTGTTTGCAGGAAGTATGGCCATGCACAGCCCCACAGGGAGCAGAGGGGACTGCAGTACTCTGTGTTAGCCCAGCAGGAGCAGGTATCGTTTGGCCCACCTTGTGGGTTTTGTGTGTGATGGTTATTGCTGCTACTCCAGACTTCCTCACCCTACCTCCCCTCCCTTGGCAGACATGGGTGAGTGCTACTATACTGCTTTCATGGCGGATGCTCAGCAGTGGCCTCAGTTTTCTCAGACTGCTCTTGCATCCTCTGACAAGGAAATCACACCATGATCCCATCTACACTGCATGCTGGACCCATCCCTGCCTGTTTCTCCTTGCCTCTGTCCCGACGGTGTCCCCTCTACTCCCTTCTCACCCCTTTAGCTTGTGCTCTACCAAGAAAACCTTGGAAACGTTGCTGGCTGCTCATCTGTCAGACCATGTTCTCACCCTTTCTTATTTTCTTGTTTTGTTTTGTTTTATTTTGTTTGTTTTATTTTGTTTTTATTGTTTTGGTTTGGTTTGGTTTGGTTTGGTTTGGTTTGTAAGCCTTTTGAGACAAGGAGCTTCTGGAGATCAGTTTGCATAGGGTCTAGCATAACTTGGGCCTACTTTTAATTGCTCCTTAAATGAAGCTTTAATCCTTTTTGCCCTATCCCATTCATCATCTACATGTCAGCATATGGAGATAGTAAATTGACGGTTGGACCTGATGATCTTAGAGGTCTTTTCCAACCTTAATAATGATTCTATAAGATTGTAAGGGTTTCTATTTCTACTTCTTTGTCACCATTCTGATAAGATACAATATTGCAGATACTGAGGAAATGGGAGCATTACAGATACATAGATTACGCCTAAGGAAAACTTTGTTCTGAGGAAAGCTGGGATGCAGAGTCACAGAACCACAGAATGGTAGGGGTTGGAAGGGACCTCTGCAGATCACCTTGTCCAACCCCCCTACCAGGGGGCACAGGACTGTGTCCAGGCGGGTTTTGACTATATCCAGAGGAGACTCAACAACATCTCTGGGCAGCCTGTTCCACTGCTCTGTCACCCTCACAGTAAAGAAGTTTTTCCTCATATTCAGGTAGAACTTCCTGTGCTCCAATTTGTACCCATTGCCCCTTGTCCTAATGTTGGGCACCACTGGAAGGAGCCCGGCCCCATCCTCTTCACACCCACCCTTTAGATATTTATAAACACTGATAAGATCCCCCCCTCAGTCTTCTCTTCTCGAGGTGAAACAAACTCAGGTCTCTCAGCCTTTCCTCATAACAGAGATGCTCCAGTCCCCTGATCATCTTCATAGCTCTCTGCTGGACTCTCTCCAGTAGTCGTCTGTCCTTGAACTGGGGGGCCCAGAACTGGACACAGTACTCCAGATGTGGCCTCACTAGGGCAGAGGAGAGGGGGAGGATAACCTCCCTTGACCTGCTGGCCACACTCCTTTTAATGCACCCCAGGATACCGTTGGCCTTCTTGCCCACAAGGGCACAGTGCTGGCTCATGATCACCTTGCTGTCCACCAGCACTCCCAGGTCCTTCTCAGTGGAGCCACTTTCCAGCAGGTCAGCCCCCAACCTGTGCTGGTGCATGGGGTTGTTCCTCCCCAGGGGCAGGACCTTACACTTGCTCTTGTTGGATTTCAGTAGGTTCTCCTCGGCCCAGCTCTTCTGCCTGTCCAGGTCTCGTTGGAGGGCAGCACAGTCTTCTGGTGCATCAGACACTCCTCCCAGTTTTGTATCATCAGCAGACTTGCTGCGGGTACATTCTGTCCCTTCGTTCAGGTCATTGATGAATATGTTGAACAGGACTGGACCCAGCGCAGACCCCTGGGGAACACCCCTAGTTACAGGCCTCCAACCAGACTCTGCCCCCTTGATCATGACCTTCTGAGCTCTGCTGTTCAGCCAGTTCTCCATCCACCTCACTGTCCACTCATCTAACCCACACTTCCTCACCATGTTGCTTTCCCAGCAAATATCAGGGTGGTTGAAGTCCCCCATGAGAACCAGGGCCTGCGATTGTGAGGCTACTCCCAGCTGTCCATAGAAGGCCTCGTCGACTTCCTCTTCCTGATCAGGCGGCCTGTGGCAAACACCCACAACAGTGTCACCCATATTTGCCTGCCCCTTGATTTTTACCCATAAGCTCGCAACTTGTCCTTCCTCCACCCCTAGGCAGAGCTTGTTATATTCCAGTTGCTCTCTCACATAAAGAGCAACTCCCCTACCTCACCTTGTTGGCCTGTCTTTCCTAAAAAGTATGTAGCCATCCATGACAGCATTCCAGTCATGTGAGCTATCCCACCACGTCTCTGTAACTGCAATCGGATTGTGGCCCTGCAATCTCTAGATCCTCCTGTTCATTCCCCATGCTGCTTGCATTTGTGTACAGGCATTTCAGAGAGGTACTTGAGCACACAGGCTTCACTGGAGGGCTGCACGAGGATTGACTATAGCCATGCACACCCTTGAGGTGGTTGGTCTTCTGACTGTTATCTCATGACGCAGCTAAGGCACCTTTATTGCTGCTCTGGTTGGCCTGGTTTATTCCCGTGTTGGATGTGATGGCATTAGCACTGCCGCTTTGGACCCTGCCCCCAAGTCCTTCAGTTTAAAGCCTATCTCACCAAGTTGGCCAGCCTGCTGCCAAAGATACCCTTGCCCCTTCTAGATAGGTGGATTCCATCCCTCCTTAACAGGCTACAGTTCCTCGGGAAAGTCCCATTGTCGTAAAAGCCAAACCCTTCATGATGGCACCAGCCATGTAGCCAAGAGTTGATTTGTATTATTCATCTCTTATTGCCTGCCCATTTTTCTCCAGCTGGTAAAATAGAGTAGAAGATGACTTGGGCACCAATATTTTTCACTCACTTCCCCAGGGCTTTATAGTCTTCTTGGTTCTGTCCAGGCTCTGGCTTATAGCATCATTAAATAAATCAATAAATACAAATATTTAAAGATTTGCTCCTAAACTTTTTTGAGTCTTATCCAATTAAAATCCTTGAGAATTTGTAAGAAAATAGCACAGAAAGGATTAATGTAGCTAGAGTTATAAATATTTATGAATAAGGAAGGGTAAACAGCTGCTAATTTCACCCTATACTCTAGGGCTAAAGCAATTACGTTCTGACCAGATTTTAAAAGCCAGCTGAAGAACTTAATTGTCTAGAAAAAGACTCAACAGGCCAGTTAAATAGGACAAAAAGTTACTGTCTGCCTATGCCATGCAGCAAAGCCAGAGCCTCGGAGGCTTGCTACTGCTACACAAAAGAAGAAGAAGCTGCTGTAGCCTCTCACGGCAATGGCTCTGAAAATATAGCAACCAAAATAAGTCTGTCTTTATACCTGAATTCACGGTGAATGATTAAGGTCTAAATAAGACAGATGATATATTCTCAGCAAAGGCAAGACTTACAGCTTGTTGAAGAAAGTTATTAGCAGGCTCATGCTGGGAAATTATTCTGGGCCCGGTGACAGCTGATAGCACAGCACAAGAGAGGATTTCTAATCTAATTTGGTTGAGTATGATTCAGTTAATTCCTCCAAATAAAAAAAAAAAATGAACATAGAACGTAATTGTTAGGCACTTACAAGGCAACATGCTTTCATCTCAGTACATATAACTGAGGGTTATGCATTAGATGCTGATATTTAGCCCTGGGGGCTTATGGTTTGAGGATTTCATTTTGGTACAGTACTTGATGCATGTAATTAAATTATTCTGCTATTTATAGATAAGAATGAGATAAATATGCTGCATTTTTCTGTGCAGAACTTAGAAACTGTGGCATGAGTGATCACCCCATGTGGGATAAAGCAGACACCCCAACTTGTTAAAGCACTAGGGTTTTGGATAGCAGAGCACCTTGTGCATGGTAACTCTTCTTCACCTACTGCCATTTACAATATTACATTAGGGGAATAGCCCACAGAGTGATATTCATGCATCGCTACAGCAAGANGGGGGGGAGAGAGAAAAAAGTTAAAGACCAGTTTCTAAATCCATGCTTTTAAGTTAGTAAATGTTGGAACTTTGCAACCTAGAGTTTTAAAAGAGCTGACTGCTGACTGAGGACCAGGAATGCTGATTTTCAATAAACTTGCTGGGTAAATTCCAGAACAGTTGGGAAATAGTATGCCCTGTCATTAGTCACATTAAAAAAATGCATGAGGAAAGTTTTATTTATCAAAATTTTAAATTAGGGGAAAACAGCTCATGTTAATTAATATAAGACTACAGGGAGAGTGTTAGATAAAGTTGCTATAGTTCTGATTCACTCAAATGGTTAGCTTAGTTTAGTTATAGTATTAATGGATTGTTACATTTTTTTTATCACAGAATTTATTTGTTGAAGACAGAGGAAAGAATACAAAAATAAAATAGTGGTTAGCTTGTTGAAGCATGTCAAAATGCTTTCAAGAGTAGCAATGATAATTGAGGGTGTTTGTTTCCAGTGGGAACCCTGAGAAGACAAGTTTTGAAATGGTGATGACTTTTCTGATGGTTTTTGTAAGGACATAATGATTAGCAGAATGGTAATCAATTAAAAGAAGAGAGCTTCTGTACAGAACAAGTGGGATTGCTTGCTACATAGAATATAAATGCTGTGTATTTTAAGAAAAGCACAAATAAAGGGATATATACAGAAAACCACAATGCAAATGAACATTTCAACATCAGAAATGGTTTCTCTGAAAACAACATTGGGGCCGTAGGACAGTCAGCTAATCCTCAGCTCTCTGGGAAACACTTGGGCCAAAAGGAATGAGGAAGTCGCTGAGTGCAATGAGAGATCCTGACAGATCCTGCTTCTGAGTTGGAGCAGGGATGCTGTAACTCCCCTGCACTGGGCATACAGAGGCTCCATGACTGCTAGCAACCTCCCATTGACAATCCAAGTGGTGCTGAATGGGAAAGGATTCAAAGAAAATTGAGTAGAGCCATTGAAAGACTGTAATAATATCTTCCACTGAAAGAGTCCAAGAATCCAGTTTGCTTAAGTAAGACTTTGATATACCTATAAAGAGGATACAAGAAAAGTTAAGTTTGATAATTGTAAGTTCTCCAATCCATCAGCCACAATGTGTAACAGAGTTTAATGAGTGAAAACAGAAGCTACATTAACTCAGAGAAGGAATAAGAAAATTAAATTAGACTAGAATGCAAATTAAAAAGCAAATCAAACCAGAATAATTACTGTTTTGTTGGTGTACCTTACGAGCTTCAGTTCCTCCACTGCAGATGTAGTTTGTCAAAGAACATTTCATCTGATAAAGCTGTCCCCCATGAATTTTGCTAGCATAGCCATATTTGTTATAAATCTGATTTTTTTTATACTTCCAATCAGCTTAGAAATCTCAGCAAAAGCTAAGCACAGGCCAGACCTGTAGCTCATATTGACCTTAACAATCACCAGCTTCTTTTGATAATATGGACCCTAGGATGGCCTTGGCCCACTGTAAAATATTAAAACTCATAAAGCCCATTGATTACAACATTTGGAAGTTTCTTGAAGTAAATTTTATGTGTGACCCTACTTAAACCATGCTGAAGATATCAAGATCTTTGTTATGATTTAAAATCTGGTATAGGTCTGCATCGTTCTGTGAAGGTGCTTCTGATTTGCAGCACTCCAAGTGAAACATGCAGACCTGAAGACTTCAAACGCAGAGTTACATGTTCATAATGTGCCAAAATAGAATTTCTGCTGGCAAAACTGAGTAACGTCAGACTAAAATCCAGGTCAGTCAGCACCAAAAACTACAGGGGAAAACATACTATTTAAAAGATCCTTTGTCACTTTGTCAAATTAGAAGTGATTTAATTCTCCCAATAAAAACAGCTTTGTTAATCTAACTTTCTAATATCCATTCATATCAAAATAATCCATATTTTATTAGAGCAGAGACCAAATTTCAGATTCCCATTCTCATACAATCTCTCATTATGCCTATATAATCCTATCTTCTGTATGTAGATAAATGTACTTCAACAGATTCTGCCCTCATCCTCATTACACTAACAGAAATTGGAGTTTATACTCTTGAAGTTTAAGAAATCATAGCAGATTCACACTGTGGGAACTGAAAACAAAGTGGACTGTTTGGTGTGCTGTGCAGTCCATATGAAGTATTGCTGCACTAAATATTTGTTATGAAGAGCACACCATAGGATATTAGTTACAGTGAAAGGATATGCTCTGAGAATGTTTAGCTATCAAACTGCAAGACAGAGTCAGTGAAGCTCCCAGGTCCACCAAGAACTGAATGAGTTTTATTGTGAAGAGTTTAAAACAGTCCAGAGGCTGAGACAGCTCAAGTTTGTAGCCAGTGGAAAAATAATCACTAAAAATCTTAACACTCTATAAGCTGACTTTTATAACATTAGCTCTAAAGCATTGATTTAATTTTCTTCTCTTTACTGCCTTCAGCTTTTGAATTTAAAGAGTTATTTCAAGCCACCTGTTTAAAGTCAATGCCTTTACTGGAAACTGTTTAAGTTGACTACAGATCTACAAGATCTGTAGCAAACACTGGTATTGCTTAACTCATGAACTGAGGAAACATGCAGATAACTAAGGATTCAGACTGCAAACGACCATGTATTGCTCTGTAATTTGATTTGACAGATTTGAAAAAACTATTAACAGATAAGAAAAGGCTGCAGGTATATATATGGACTGCAATAAAGAGTGAGGAGACAGGTCAGGGTGAAATGATATTGTTTTCTTTCCCAAGGACATGCAAAAGGACAGAATTCTTAAAAAAAAAAAAGGAATATATAATAATCTAGAAAAATAAATACATTTATGTATGATATGTAAAAGGCAATATGAACAAAACCAACAAAAAAAATAAAAAGGAGGAAGGTAAGAATCACAGAATTACAGAGTCACAGAAGGCACCAAGAAGAACACTTAGTCCAGGCCCTGCTCAAGCAGGCTAGAGCTGGTTGCTCATGACCATGTCCAGTCAGGTTTTAAATATCCCCATGGATGGAGACTCTACAACCCCTCTGGGCAACCTGTTTCAATGTTTGACCACCTTCACAGTAAAAAGATATTTTCTTGTATTCAGATGCAGTTTCCTGTGTTTCAGTTTGTGCTCATTGCCTATTGTCCTGCCACTGGACACCACTGAGAAAAGTCAGGATATCTCTCCTTTTTCCACCATCAGGTATTTAGACACCTTCTCTTCTCCAGGTTGAACAGTTCCAGTTCTCTCAGCCTCCCCATGTATATGAGATGCCTCAATCCCTTCATCATCTTCACAGTCCTTCACTGGACTCACTCCAGTAGCTCCATATCTCTCTCGTACTGAGGAGCCCAGAACTGGACCCAGTACTCCTTTGTAAATCTGTGTGGACTGCTGACAGTCACCTTATTGTCTTTCATGTGTCTGGAAATTACTTCCTAGGATTATTTGCCCCATCTTCTTCTCAGGGATCAAGGTGAGGCTGACCAACCTGTAGTTCACTGAAACTTCCTTCTTGCCCTTCTTTAAGAAGGACCTTCCCGGATTGTCATAACCTTTCAGAAATAATTGACACTGGTCTCACAGTGACTTTGACCAGCTCCCTCAGCACTCATGAGTGCATCCTATCAGGTCCCATGGATTTATGTATATCCAGTTATAAATGTTCACTAACATGATCCTCCTCCTCTGAGGGCTAGTCTTCCTTGCTCCAGACTTTTCCATATGGGTGTGCAATGGCTGAGTGTAAGTTGTATCAGTAAAGACCAAGGCGAAGAGCACATCGAGTACTTCAGCCTTCCCTGTGTCCTTTGTCACTAGGTCCCCTGCCCCATCCATTAACAGACTCATGTTTCCTCTGATCTTCCTTTTGCTGCTGATATACCTGTAGAAGCCCTTCTTGTTGCCTCTCACATCCCTTGCCAGATACTACTGCAGGTGGACTGGGATTTCCTAACCCCATCCCTGCATGATCAGACAACATATTTTAATTCCTCCTGAGTCACCTACTTCTGCCTCTTGTATGCTTTCTTCGCATGTTTGACCTTAGTCAGGAGCTCCTTGTTCATCCACACAGGCCTCCTCCCACCTGTTTTTGGTTTTCTGCTTGTTGGGATGGGACTTCTGAGGAGATGATCTTTGAAAGTCAACCAACTCTCCTGGACCACTTTTCTCCCCAGGACCATATCCCATGGGATTCCCAAGCAGATCCCGAAGTCTTCTCTCCCAACATCCAGGATTATGATCCTGCTTTTTGTTCTGCTTCCTCCTAACCAAAGGATAACAAGTGAGGAGGAAAGAGAAAGGAAGCAGTAAGCAGATGAAATGAAAACTTCTGTTGTTCTACTTTACTGATACTTCCTTTCATACTCCTTCCTTCCTGCTCTTCCTTGCTTCCATTTGTCAGAACTTTATCTACTTTTAATGAAATAAAGATATATCTAATTTGGAAGCAAACTGGCCAGACTCCTAATTCTGCTTTAAAAATGAAAATCCATCTGCATCATTTCAAGTTATAGAGAATATTTTAAGACCATTTAATTGAGGTACAGAAGTTTTATTTGCTTGATGACAATTGAAACATTTTCAGATTAGTTTCCAACAGATACATTGCAATAAAATGTGCACAGCATTGTCAGCTACACCCCTTTTAATCCATGGCTCAAATAAAATCTATTCCACATGAATGCCAGCAAAGCACTGGGAAACTTGCCAAAGCAAAACCATAAGATATTGTACATTTAATTCCTTACAGTGGAAAGTCAGGGGAAACTCTCTTGTGTTATTTAAACTGTATTATTTGGAAATGATGTTAATCTCTTGAAAGTTGGGGTTGAAATATGGCTTCCATTCAAAATCTGGATATGACATCATGAAAAGCAGATGAACCATTTTGCTAATATTTAAGGCATATAGTCTGATGACAGGTAAGAATTCTTCTGGAAAACTACAGAAGCACTTATTTTGGGGAAGTTCTTTCCCTTCCCCTTCTCCTTCCCTGTGGTTCTTTTTATGTCCCCATGCCCTGCATAGTTTTTCTATTTCATTGTCTGTATTCCCGAAAACATGATTTCCCTTCACAGAGATTTGTGCTTTCTGGAATAGTTAAATTCTGAAATATCAAAAACTACTATGCAGTAGATACAGACTAAGAACAAAAGACAGGAGCAGCAGTAGCACACAGAGGGTATAACAGATGTAACAAACAGACTGATCTGGAAGGGAATAGCTTCCTTCACATTTTTAACTAGACCTAACCAAATTAAGAGAGAGAAAAAAATCCTGGACCTTCTGAAAAATTATATTTTGGAAAAGCCATCAGAGAGCATTTCTAAATTAATGTGTGCTTAGCAGATGCAGCAGCTACTTGGTGGGAGTACCACTCTGTTCAGTTTCCCTGCTATTTGATTTGACCAAACTGCTGCCTGACATCTCAGAAGTCCTGGCTCCAGTCAGACCTAGAGCTTCCAGAGCTTAAATGCTGTCCTGTTCCTGACAGAATCACACTTTCCAATGAAATCCAGTTTTACCAGGAAATGTGCTGCTGCTCTAATTCTTCATAACACTGGCTGTAAGATTTCTGTGAAGAAGGAATTGCTTTGAGTCCTCTGTTTGTATTTGAACAGGGCCATATCTCTTAGGGAACCATCCGTTCCTTTCAGTAAGTAGCTCCAACATAAGAAATGGGGGTATGATAACTACTGTCACTGCAGCTTCCAGACACTTTATGGCATATATTTCCTTGTCTTATCAGATTTCTATTCCTTGATCTATCCACTTTCAAAAAATTAACTGATTAAACTACTGAAGGCATTAATTAATCATGTATTAGGCTCATGTCTTCTTGCAGAATTCCCTCCAATACATCAATAGTCTTGTTCAACTCAGGTCACCAGGATGGACCCAGCTTCTGCTACCTGTAGCATCAGTATGTTATACAGAATAGGATAGGACAGCTTACTTTCTGGTGGATTTCTGAAGCATGTTGTATCTGTCAACTAGAAGTAACTCCAGCTTCATGAGGAGTTACTTTCTTTCCAGTCCAATACAGTCATGGCTCTTTTTCTTATTTTTTTCTTTTTTAACCTTGCTCTACCACCCATCAGCCTGCAGAGTCATTAGTCTTCCCACGAATGTATCTGCTGTAACGGATGTCTGCATGCACTATGTGTCTATAATGTGGGACACTGGGGGCAACTCTGACCCCCCATTCTACCTCTCTGTGATACCATCTTGCTTAGAGGAGGCTAGATTAGTTATTCTATTTCTCTGTGCCTGATTTCTCAAAGTGGAAAATTCAGTCATAGTCACAGCTTTAGTCATGGTCGTGGTCAGGAAGGAGTCAAAATCTGTTAGAAGTAATGGGAGAACTTTAAAATATATTCCATTTCCACAGCTCTTTCACTGCTGCCAGTACTGGTGCTAAGAAAAATTCCTTGCATAGACTGTGGTATTACCCAGATAAGACAAGATAAAGAGATTCAGAGTTTTCATGCGGCCCATAAATACATACTTACTTTCATGGTCTTCAACTCAACCATGGGAGAAAACCCCTGTGGTACTGTGGGAAGTCCCCTATTCCAAAGTAATCCTTTTTTAGTCAGATCCATGTGGACTTTGGACAATCCTTGTACATTCTTTTTGCCTTTTTACCAGCAGTAACATTAATTATTTTTTTATATGTGACTTTTTTTCTGTTTTTAGAGGCCAAACTGAGTATCAGAAGAGCATGTGAGCACTTCTTTCAGGCTCGGAATAATCAGAAGCTGAGATTAGGCAACAGCATGTGAAGTAGAAACTTAATTGTGTAATTGATCATTCTGCTGAGCCATCTCTAGTAAATTGACAAAGCCAATCTTTAATACTTTGGTTATAAATAATAAGTGTGCAAAGCAATTTATTAAGTTGGACAGGGAGTACACCGTACACCCGTATCTTGAAATCCAGAATACTTTTTCTTTTTAAGGGAAGATATGCAAAGGAAAGGCAGTAGGGGGTAAGAGCTATAAACATAGGTAATTATCTATGCTCAAGTAACACTCTGCTGTTGGTTTTCTTCAAGGCAAAACACAGAAGGATCCAAAACTGCAGTCTATGAAAATATAGAAGGTCCTTACATTTATTTTAAAACAAGTTGGAAGCTGTGTACAAACACTGTGGCAAAAACAAAACCACAGACTGCAATTGCTAAGCTATAATTTCTATCTGTTTCCTTTAATCTGCTAATATTGAGTAGATATAACTATTTATTCTATTATTGATTTATTTTATGGTGCAGACAACAGGATGTACACAAGCATCACAATGAAATCCTCTATCTTTTCAAAATCCCTCCTTTGTTTATTATTGTCTAATATGTAGCTGTTACACAATATTTTTCACAAAAAATACTTAGTATTCCTGGCTGTAAGTCTTAAGTTCTTTTACTGTGTTAGTATCACCTGAGTCAAGAAACAGCTTTTGCAGCTGCATTATACTACTAAGGGAAATATTCTCATAGTGTTTGATCATGTGACCAAGCTATCATTTAAATCATATTAAAAAGCAAAATATAAAGAAGGAAAAAATATGCCCAAACCTGATGAAATGTCATTATGCAATGTAATTAGCTTTAGAGAATCTCTATTTTTCTGTGCTACTCAAGCCTTGTTCAATGCTTACAGAGATGCCCATTTTTCAGATGAATCTCTCTGAGTGAGTCAGTTTATCATGCTCAATTTCAGAGCTGGCAACTCTGATGATAAAATTTTTAGCTACACTCTACCTTTCTCATGGAATAAAAACCATGCAGGATGTGACATGCAAAATGGTTTCAGTCCTGTAGAAAGTACTATAGAGATTCATCACTATTAGGATCAGTCAGAATGAATACATGAAACATGATGGAAATCCTTACTTTTGACAATATTCAGGTCAAGGAGTTCACACAGGAAGAAGAAAGTCAGAAAACAGAGAGAGATCAATCAAAAATAGACTAAAAAAGAGTGCTATAGGTGTGAAATATTCAACAAGGGACAGAAAGTTTTGCTATAGGGTTGTGAAACTACACCTAGTGGAGATGCTACCAGCTCTACAGAGATATGAAGAGGACAGATATCTTGACAGAAGTGTTCTCTGGTTGCTGAATGATTTACTAACCACAAAATGTTAGTCAAATAATAGTTAAGCTGAAGTATTTTATATAATCTCAGAGGTAGAATAGTCCCACTTGACACAAACTCTTATGTAGTATCATTTGCAAGCATTGTGTGGAACACCACAGGTTTAGAGAGAGGAAGATTTTCTTTGCCAAGAAGAAGGATTATTCAACACACACCTAACTCTTTTATGGCAGCTGCCCTCTTGCATTGATCTTTTGAATATCTTCTACAATCTATTTGAATTGCTGCTCCTTTTGTTCAAATTTGAAACACAACCTGATAAAGCCAAGGTTTCACATAAAGACTTTTCCTCACTTTGGTTTACCATAGCATTAAGAGGGAAGAAGAGTTGTTTCACTTTCCTTAAAGAAACTCTGATGTTTGGAAAGCTGAAGCTTTGAAGCTGTCCCTTGGTTTAAAAACCCTTTCCCACAGGCATCTTTCACAACTTTGCTACTTAGCTCGGCATCCTTCTTGGAAAAAGACGCTTGAACAGCAAACAGGATCCAAAGAGCCAAACACTTTCTCCTGCCTGCCAGAGCTAGCCACAAGTAGCTGGCTCCACACACGGTCAGGATGGCTGGGAGCCTGGGGCACACTGCCTGGGACAGGGACACACTCACCCCTTGCAAAAGATGCCCAGGGACTCAGCACCCCAGCACTTATGTAATAGCAGCACTGGTGATGGCATGTGAGGTCAGGAGCTGCCTGTGCCTGTGGATGGAGGCAGGAGGGGGACAAAAGTGGGGCAGGCTGGGCCCTCAGAAGCCAGCTAGACATACTCAGAGGCAGAAGCTGGCCCGTGTCTTGACCATCCTCCTGAAATTGGACCCTTCTGGTGGTAGATGCATCTCTTGGCCTTGAAAATGATCAATGTAAAATACATCATTAACAAAAAAGAAAAAAATTTTACACTTTTTCAGATGCAAATATAATTGCCTAAAACAAATATTAGACAAACAAAAATGTCCGGTTGAAAAATGAGCCTATCAATGCAGCACTATTGTTTTACTAAAACAAAATAAAAAAACTAGCTAAAAAGTAAGTTATGGGGTTGGAAACAAAAGCGAAGGATGACACAGGAAGCAAACTTCAGGATTAAAAATACTATATTCCATGAGTGCATATGAATTGCATGTATTTTCTAGAAAAACTGCTACTTTACCAGTTACTTCGTATCTCTTGTTTTATCTTCTTTATTTTCACTGCAGGATGTTATTACATTTAACAGTTGGACTCAATGATCTTAAAGGTCTTTTTTCAACCTAAATAATTCTATGATCCTCTACATGGATTGCATTTTCACACTAACAACATCTAATAGAGTGCACACTAGCAATATGCATATTTTTTACTGAGGGATCCAATAGGCAAGAGAGATAAGACAGTAAAAAAGAAAAAACCTGTCTTTGTTCACAGGACATTGTAACTGATAAATGTTAACAGGGAAACATTTCAGGCAGATCTCTAGGCAGACTGACAGAAAGAAAACCCATTAAGGGTGTTAAATGTAAAGACTTCATACTCTTGGCTTAAGAATCACTCAGACTGCAGATGACAGAAATATGCTGTCCTGGTAATTTTTCACAGGTTTCAGCTATTGGTCTTAGTGGGGGAAGGACAGGATTGCCCAGACCAGATATTGGAGGCTAGGAAGTCCTTTTTTCATTATTTGGCATAGATATCCTTATGCTCCCAGGTACAATCGTGGTTTAAGGGCTAAGCTGAACATGCCCGCAATATTAAAATGCAGCCCCTCAAAAGTGACTCACATAAACCGAGCACCTTGTTTACTGAGGGTATGCATGTAGGTTATTATAATAGAGAGGAGATTATATATAAACCTGCAGGAGGACCTTGGCAGGCTGAGGAAGATGAGAAACCTTGGCTGTAAAGCAGAATGCTCTGTGGATCCTGCTCATTATGCTGTTCTAAAAGAGTCATGTACGTGTTACATGCATGTAAGTAAAGTAATTGATGATGGTGGGCATGTGATAAAGACGCAACACCTTTATGAAGAAATAAAAGGGGATAATACTATACCATTCCTCAAGGTGAAGATTTCCTTCATTTTATAGGAGAATTACTCCTGTAAAATAAGTTTGTGCAAGCGCTTTGATTTCCAAAAACTTTTGCTTCAGCTTGCTTTGCAATGCAGATAGCCAGAGTCTAACTTTATTTTTAAAAGGTCCTTACTACTATGCCCCAAGTTCATAATCTTTTCTGATTTTCAGAAATGTATTAAAACCTGCAAGTGTAACTTCTTAGGTGTCCAAGGTCTCTGAGGAAAACAGTTAAGTTATTGAGGTACCTAAATTTAGGAGGATCTTTCAGTCAAGTATCTTAGCAGAGAAGGATAGTATTTGAGCTGGTTGAATTTTTGTTTTAAAAGCTAACAAAAAAATAGGTCCCCTGAGCTATGAAGACCTACTTTGCAAACTTTCTTTGGATTTTTCCAGTTTTCTGCTTTTTCCCTATCCTTTTATGACCTTTTCTTTGCTATAAAATAAAATAAAATGAATGTCATGTATTAGTTTCCCTCATTGCCCACCCCAAAACAATAATCTTTCATATTTTTCCTTAATTTTTCCCTTTGACACTCTAACTTTTCTAAAGGTTAACACGGGAAAAAGGGGAAAGAAGTGGAAAAAGGTTGAATGTTTTAATTTTATTGTGCTCTGCTGGTAAAATAGTGGTAGACGTGACTTCAACATTTCATTTTTGAAACTGAGACCAAAAGTCTAAATATTTAAACTCTCCACAGAACAAAAGCTCTAAATACCTCTGATGCAAAATATTTTGCTTCATCATTTCATACTAATAAAACACTCCAGAGTTGTTCTTCATGTGCGCTGGTGTTGGTTTGCTTTGAGTATGATTCAATCCATTTTAATGTTCTTCTCCCACTGTGCCTCCAGGCAAATGTAGCTGTAATGCATCCTACTGCTCTGTGTATGTTGACACATGCTGCAAGGAGATGCAATCTTCTCCTTGGGCACACCTCCCTGCTTGGGCTTTGTCATCACAGAAGGAGCTTGGCAATGCAGCTCCCATGAAGTACCGTAAGTGTTAAGCCAGAACCAAGGCAGCTGAAAGGCACAATGTGCTGCAAGTCAGTGTAGCCATAGCTGGAGAATAGAGTTACTGGATTACTGGAAAGTACTTGTATTACTACTTTTCTGAGCTTGTGGGGAGCTCCAGTGAACAGATATGCACATACACATTCCTGAGCTGGTTTTGAGGGTGCAGAAGGAGAGTAAAGGCAATGGAAGGGGAGGAAGGCAAATCTGGCATTCCCACAAAAAAAGTTAATATGACATTCTCTGTCATGAAATCACTGACATAAAAAAATCTGATCTCTCTCGTAATCATCTTAGGCCAGGTTTCTCCCTTCAGGCCTCAGGCCAGGTATCAATTCATTCCCTTCTTCCCCTTGAGCTCATCCCCATGCACTCACTAGGATACTGCGTGCCCTCAGAGCCACATCTCTCCCCTGGGTGGCAGACAGCAAGATAAGAATCAATTCCATTTGGGGTTGGATCCATTTATTTTGTCCTGATGGAAATATTTTCACCTATTTTGGAATTTTAAGTGGTTTTGAATAGTAATTTCCTAAATTTGGAAATGTTTTTGCATTAAAATTGAAATCAAACATTTTAGACAGAAATGCCTCTCTACTTTTTTCTGTATTGTGTGTTGGAAATCATTCTGCTGATTAGAATTAATTAATTTCTTGGAGGTAGTAAACTGTGGTTGATTTTTTTTAAATTGCTCTTTTTAAAGTCCACTGATATTTGTACTTAGTTTTGTTAAACCAGTACTTTTTAATTTAACACAGCAATACTTAATTTGTTTGTAAAGATTTCTGAGTTTACAGAGGTCTGTTAGAGACACAGAGACAAAGACAGACAAGCTCTGCACTATTTTCTAATTTATTCTAATTATTCTAATAATTCATATGTACCAGAACATAAACCATGCTGTGAAAGGTAGCTTCCCTTCATTTTCTTTTCTGCTTAGCTGTATTTCGAGTTTAGTATTTGGTAGATCTGATCCAACAGCCCTGAAGTCAGCAGGAACCCACCTAGCCAACTGCAAAAAATTTCTTAACACCTGAGATCTTTGGGGCTCTTAATATTATTTCCTGTGGTAAGGTATTTAAACTTATTTACTTGAGCATACAATAACAAACTTTCATCCTTCTTTTCTGCCTGTATACTACTTACAGTATACTTATAGAAAGTCATGGAACGAAACCTCCTGGGGGCTATCACAATTCAAATGAAGCATGTGATTGGGAAAAGCCAGCACAGATTCACCAAGGGCAAATCGTGCTTGACAAACCTGATTGCCTTCTACTACAAAGTAACCTGCTTGGTTGATGTGGGGTGAGCTGTGGACACTGTCTGCCTGGATTTCCCCAAGGCTTTCAATACAGTTTCCCACAGCCTCCTCCTGGAGAAACTGATGCACTATGGTCTAGACAAGTGATCTGTATGGTAGGCGGGGAACTGGCTGACAGGCTGCACCCAGTGGGTGCTGGTAAATAGCTCCTTTTCAAACTAGCAACCTGTCTCAAGTGGGGTCCCCCAGGGATGGATATTGGGCCCAATGCTGTTTAATAACCTATCTTCATAAGTGAGCTGGATGATGGGATCAAGTGTAACCTGATGAAGTATGCTGATGATACCAAACTGAATGGGCAAGTGGGCACTGCGGAAGGGAGACCCACCTTGCAGGAAGACCTGGATAGGCTGGAAGAGTGGGCTAACAAGAACCTTATAAAGTTCAATATGGACAAATGTAAGGTCTTGCACCAGGGAAAACATAATCCAGGAGTGCAGCACAGACTGGGATCTACCCAGCTGGGAAGCAGCTTTTTGGAAAGGGATCTGGGGTTCCTGGTGGACAACAAGCTCAATATGAATAAAGAGTGTACTGCTGCAGCAAAGAAAGCCAACAGGATGCTGAGTTTCATCAACAAGGGCATCACCAGCAGAGATAAAGAATGCATTACCTGACTTTACTCAGCGCTTGTCAGGCCACACCTGGAATACTGCATTCAGTTTTGGTCCCCAGTATGCAAAAAAGATGTGGACAGGCTGGAAAGGGTCCAGAGAAGGGCCACAAAGATGATCAAAGGGCTAGGAAGCCTGCCGTATGAAGAAGGGCTGAGAGAAATGGGTTTGTTCAGCCTTGAGAAAAGAAAGCTTAGAGGAGACCTTACCACCATGTTCCAGTATTTACAGAGTGGCTACAAAGAAGATGGAGACTCCCTTTTTACAAAGAGTCACATGGAGAAGACAAGGAGTAACAGGTACAAGCTACACCTGTGGACATTCCTATTGGACAGAAGAGGAAAATTTTTCACAGTGAGAACACTCAGCCATTGGAATAAGCTCCCCAGGGAAGTGGTGGATTCCCCAGCATTGGACACTTTTAAGGTTCAGCTGGACAGGGTGCTGGGCCATCTTGTCTAGACCATGCTTTTGCCAAGAAAGGTTGGACCAGATGATCCTTGAGGTCCCTTCCAACCTGGTATTCTAGGATTCTATGATTATATGAAGAGTTGCTTGGCTAATTTAGTTTAACAAGAACAAACAAAAGGAATAAATTCAAGAGGCAACACAACAAAACAGTTTTAATNTCTTTTTTTTTTATTTTTTTTTTTTTTTTTTTTTTTTTAATTTAGGTGCATCTCTTTCCTTCAGCCTTTGGATAGCTATCATCAGTGAGTCTGTTATATGAGCTTAACTTTGCTATCCAGTTACCTTGAATCATGCTTATTTTTGACTAGATTTATGGCAATGGATCCAAATGCACCATCTTTGTGCAGCTTTGTCCCATCAGCCTGTAGGTTTATAGATAAGGTAGACTACACCTAGAGTGCAGATGGGACAAGCACTCCTGTCTGTCTGCAGCCACATAACTGACATCAGACAGACACAGGAGCCTCAAGCCTTTTCTAGAAAGTCCTTTCTATCACCATATCCTGCTTTTATAACAGCATAAATATTTGCTGCTTAACTCCAGGCTTTCCTTCATGACTACAGTATAGACGCAATGCCAGCAGAGCAGGGGAACATGTAAAGCTTGAGGATATCTCTCTTCTGCCTGTGATGAATGTAAGCTGGGACTCTTTGGGAAACCTCGGTGTACAAAGGATTAAGGAAGAAACCTTAACATTCAGGATAAGGAAGTGTTTTTTTCCTTTTCCATTAATTTGTGGGAAATCAGATTTCCCCCAACCTGGTGGGGAGTTATTATCTGAAACATATGGGGCAACATATGATGCCTTGAAGAGTCAAACATTGAGGCACAGAGACCTGACTACTTAAAGAGGGAAGCCGATGCTCCTACATACAACGTTAGTTGGAAACGTATCCCTCCATAGCAAGTCTATATACAAGCACTTAGTGCATGGCATGTCCTGCTCTAGAAAATATGCAAGCCTCAAAGCCTCTCCACTAATCTGATTATTTCTGATAATGGAAAACAATCTTGTCCTCGGCTATGAAAAATATTTTTCCCTTTGCAAATCTTATTTTGTAAGACTGCCTTTCATTACTTAAAAGTGTCTCAGCTACACTAGCCATGAATTTTTGAGGTTAAGTAAAAATGAATAGTCTGGCTGAATATTTTAAAATATTTGAGTGTTAAAGTCACTGGATGATTCATAATTATCAGCTTCATCTGCATTTATTTTTTCTTTTACTCTTGCCTACAATGAGTCATGAGTATGTCTGGATTACTCTTCAACCATGAAGGAGTGAAATGTACTCCTAATGGACAACATAAGGGTCACACATACCACGTACATCCCCAAAAATAGAGCTCTCAGTCCTGTTGCTATGAAATTTTAGTCCTTCCACCAGCTTCCTTGTGCCAATCAGCTTTTTTCTCACTGAATAGTTCCATTCACCTCATCAGGGAGGTACAAGTGGCACAGGGAGCTGCTTGTCATGATGGCACCAGGATGCAGCCCTCTCACAGAGATGGTGCCATGCTCACAAGGTACTCCTTAAGCTGTTTTCCCTTACAACTCCCTCAGGTTTCTATCCTTGCAAAGGCCCCCTTGTACATTTATGATTAAATGTGTCTTCATTCATTACTGCAAGGTCTCTTCTTCCAAAGAAGAGATTTTGAACTGGAGATAATAGGACTTTCAAATTCCACAGCCATGGTATCATTTTAAGTTTTCACTGTGGCTTGTGTAATTCCTCATGTTTGATGTTTGCCAGCCTCATGTGCAGGGATTTCAACAAGATTCCTGCTCTGAACCCTATTACACTGCTTCCATTAAGAAAAACAAATTTCAGGGCCACAGAGATGTTATGACTCAGCTTTGATCCTGAGGTTCTTTGTTTCACAAAGCAAATGCTTCCCAGTCTGATGTCTGAAAATCCTCTCTAATTAGTGCTCCTTCACAAACTAAGAGGAAATCTATTGTCACAGTGTTGTCTCATTTTATACACTTTTATTGATGGTATGTTGATAAGCTATAACCTGCGTACTTTCAAAAAGCAAGAAATAGCCCTTTGTTACAGCTAACAGGCATAGCTTTCAGGGTGATGAGTACTCTGGTCTCATGGAAGTCAATGGGAATGAACTTGAAAGAAACAAGCCGTTCTAATTCAGGAGAAATTAGGTGCATGGGCTTATTTAACATTTACGCTACAGATACTGCTCAGTGGACCCAAGCAAGAGGTCCTGTTACATCAGTATATCTGCAAGACAGAACATGTAGTTCCTATCTCACACTCCCTGATCCAAGGAGGTGGGTGGCAGTCTGAATGTGAAGGCGAAGACATAGATCCAGATATATTCATTAGCAGCTTTTGAAAGGAGGTAGCATCCATCTGCATCTTTTCTTGTCAGTGCTTCAAGTGGATATTTTTCTCAATGCTGTATGAGAGAGAGAAGCATACAGGGCCACTGAATCAACTCACAGTGAAGATGGTTAGCGCCATACAAACAGGATCAGGAGGTGATTATTCAGAGCTCCTATTGAAATAGCAGTTAGAAGAAGCTGGCACCCTTGGCAGGGAAGAATGAATGCCTGCTTGTGTCTAAAAACAACTGTCAGACGGGAAAGCAGACAGCAGGTTCTAAGCTTGTTTTGTTTGATTTTCGCAGCTACATATGGAAACAAAGAAGAAATTATGTCATCTTTAAAAATATGCAAAAATAAAAAAAAGTAAGATGGGCATCCAAAAGTTTCTTAGAAGTAGTGCAACTTGGACACAATTTACAGCATGTGTTTTACAATTATTTATTTGAGTCGTTAGTGAAAGACCAGTTGTCTATCAGTGTTGTTTGGTGTCTAGTATGGGAGCATCCTACAACCTCAGTATTAAGAAACCCAGCTGCATTTATTTCTAGTGTTTCTTATAGCCAAAACCTCACATACATGCCATGAAGTAGTGTTTTACATGGGCTTTATTACCCTGAGGTTAATCTGACTGATTAATACTCATGCCACCGTAAAAAAGGTTAGAGAAAACCACCTTCCAGAAACATCCACCGATTTCTATGTAGGTGAATAAGCATATCTTGAAACTTACAGGTCTCTCATCTAAAATGACACAATGAATCCCATGCTAGTGGCTCAAACAGAAATGAACAGGGGCCCCAAATTATGGTTCAGTGAATGGTGTGCTAACATGAAAAATTTCTTTTTGTCGAAGTATTTGGTTCTCTGAACTGAGCCTCCAGCAAACTCTTTTCTAGGGATTTCTAGTGAAATCCTAGTTTCAGGAAAATCAGTGGGATTTTCATCATTGCCCATGATTAGGTCAGTACGTTGACCCTGGCACAGTGGACACAGCTCAAGAGATTCCCTTTGCATCCTCACCACTTCAATGAGAGCACACCCAGACACACTCTGAACATCCCAAAACCCTCAATGCACAAGAGGCTTACTTCCCACAGAGGCACCTGGCACTGAGGCCACTGACCTCACCAGCCCTTGCATCCTTCTAGGAGGGAACCAGGGTCATTTCTACTGGCTGCTGTCATCCCTGGCAAGGGTCGTGAGTCTGCTAGAGGAGACAGAGTCAAACCCTTCAGGTGAGGACATCTCAGACTATGTGCTTAAGGACTCATTTCCATTACTCTTGGATCCCAGCCTGAGGACTGCCAGAGAGCCAGTCCTGGGGTGCTCTAGCCGGCAAGGAATTTAAACAAGCAGCTGTTTTGGCTTTCAGCCTAGCATGAGGCTATTTCACAAAACACAGAGAATGAAATCCATGAGTAACAAATTCTCACTTCAGTCAAACCTTAACTTCAGTCAAATCTTAGCTTCAGTCAAACCTCAGCTTCACGTCAGGTTTCCTCACTTTGCCGATCCCTTAAGAGGATGCCTCAGCAATGGGCCTAAGACTGGACCTTACTGAGCTGCTTTAAAAAACAAGAAATCATTTTATTTTCAGTCAGTGAAATCCTTAGACCTATTATTTTGGTACTTCCATATTACCAGTTCATTACTGGGTTGAAACAACAAATCCTACTGATTTCATAAAGCATTGTGATTGTGTCATCACCAAGTAGATGGATGCCCCTTAGCTGGAGCCAGAGTTATTACCACTGGTGCATAATATGGTCTTCCAGCCTAGTGAAGGTACATTTTTATAAGATGAGCAGCAGCACCTTTGACTCATTTCTGAAGATCAAATTTCTCATCCTTTAGGTAGTGACAAAGTAGCAATACATACTTCCTGCAGGTATCAGTGTGCCATGGTGGTTCATCCTGGAGTATTCCAGAGTAGTCATTTGATAATGATATATTTCACCACCACACAGAAATTTTCCTTTAATTGTATCAGTAAGTTATAGTTTTTATCTTTACACTCATCCTAGGTGATGTGATAAATCATATCAAGTAGTGGCCAACCCTGTGAGAAGATACATCAGTTGTATTACATGTAGACTTAAGCAGCCTTCAGGTAAATGTACAACAATGTCCTGATTCCACAGAAATGAATGACAGACTTCCACAGAGTCACAACATCAATTCTTGCTTTCTTTTGCTTTGAAATGACAAGTTAGAACTTATCAAATATTTTCTTACTTAAAAAATGCCTGATATTTTTTGCTTGAATATATGTGTATGTGCCTGCATGTGTACATTGCATAATTTTATCTCTCCTAGATAGCAAATTTCACATCTCCAAAGAAGGTCAAGGATGACTGATCTTCAGTAAAAAAGTCCTTGTTCTAACATTGCTCATTGAAACTAAGGGGTTTAAGCCAAACACTTAAAGCATTTTAAATAGCTTAGAAATTCCTTTCCATTACTTTACTTTAAAGTTTTGCTGTCAGCCCTTGTGATTCTTTCATTTCACAAGTACTCCAAATCAATTTACCAACTTAGTGAAGAACTGAGGATTCATTGAAGGAATAGAGAAACAATTAAAATAGCAGTAATTTTAAACAGACCTCTCTGAAGCGTATATCAGGAAGAGTTAAGGTCTTTTGTTTTTCCTTTTCAGTTCCGATTTGTTAGAAAAGTATTTAATTTCAAAGAGGTAATTATTTAGGGAAATCTCATTTCTAAGATGCTTCCAAAATCAATTCTCTGTTCAGGCTCTACAATAGGAAGTACATTTACTGATTCTTTGGAAATTAACCTGAATTATTGAGTTTCATCCTCATTGTGTACTGCTGCTGAGTTTTCTACGAGTATTCCAGTGAGTCTTTTCTCTTAAGACATAACTATAGACAACACCATTATTCGTATAAGTAGCCCCATCAACACATAATCAGACATACTTAATTCACTGTTTACTTAGTTCCACATGAAAGCATGGGAACTAATTCATATGCTTTCTTGCAGAGGAGTGATTGTAATCAAATTTTTAAAATTTTGGGCTTTAAAAATTTTTAATGGAGGGGCAGACTCCTGCTCAGAAAATTTAAGCCTCCCAAACACAGGCTTAGTTATGCTTTTGCAGACCACCTAAAAACAGTGCAGGCATTCCCAAGGCTTTCAGACCACACACTGTAAACTACTGTTGAGGGTGACTATCTAAAAAAAATAAAAAAATCAGATGCATGTTATAATATGTCAAGAATTTATTTTCATAGACAAAGTAAGATCAGGTCCTAAATAATTCAGCATAATTTCGGAGGGCCACAGTAATCAAATAATCTGAGTAAAAAGAAGAATGCATGCATCCCCTTGTACAGACCAAAAAAAACCCCAAAAATTACATGTAGGGAAAAGCAAACAAATTCATTGTGGATCAAACTGTCAGCCTTGAATATAAAACTCAATAAATTCACCTTTTACTGTAGAGTCTGTAAGTCATTATTTAATAACCTATGTGAAATGAGTGATCTCAGTAAAGTGTCTGGATGATTTGTAATTATATTTCATTTTTAAAAAGGCAAACTATCTGGAAAGTTCCCAAAAGAAAAGAACCAGGAGTTTGGAGTCTTTTTTCTGATGCTTAAAGCAGAATAACTCACATGATGGTCTGGGGAACAAGTCACATGCTTCCTTTGGGTGCGTATTAAGGGGACTTCATACATTTTTTTAAGACTACCATACAGTGCATCATAAAATGGAAAGCAATAAGAAAACACGATGGAAATCCCAGCATGTCTTATTGAATGCAAAATGTCTGGAGTGCTGCTGCTAAGTATTGGAATAGAGAAATGTATACAGCTGAATGGTGGCCAGGTTTCCTGAGCAAACAGTCATCAGAAAGCACTGCTTAAACTGGAAATGCACAAATCCTTACTGTACTACTGGCTTGAAAATACTTCCATATGTGCATCCAAGCACAGAGAAAAATGCCAGTCCTAGCACTCTTGCTTTGTTTGTTCATTCTGAACAGACACAAGAGGTTAATCCATAAAACAATAAAATCCATAAAACAATAAAAAGATCCATAAAAACAATAAAAAAAAGAAATTCATTAGACACCTGCATTTGGTGAGGATTCCTGGAACAAACGTGTTCCATGACGCAGGCATCTTTTCAGTCTCTGGTTAACAGAGGTTTTATATAACAGCATGTTTTCAGGCTGGGGCCAGGAGATCACAGCTGGACAGCACCAGTTCCTAGCTCTGTGACAGGACTAATATTTGTGAAATTCCCTCTCCTGGAAAGGCAAGTCCTCAAAATAGCTATGTCTGACGTGGAAAATAGAATTTCATGGCTCCTTAAAAGGCATTTAAGCAGATTATACTCCAAATTACTCAGAAGAAAGATCGAGGTTCATTTTTAGGATAAGAATGCAGAACCAGCAATAGGATGCAATTTTCTTTAAGATTAGAAACAGAGATTGGTAGCCAGATACTGGTTTTCAAATTGCTAGAGGAAGCTTAAAACTGAATCTGTTCTTACTCCTAAGAGAGCCGTGGTGAGCTGGGGTTACTGAATGAATCATGTTCTTCATGATGACTCAGAGACTTTGAAAGAGGCCCAGTTTTTTAAAAGGATGCTGGGATTTGGGGGTCTTAATAAATAAGGGCTTGTTTTTAATATACAGATAGTTTTGTTACACCAAGGTTGTACAAGAGTTTTCCTCTGGTTTAATGCAGTGTTGTACTGTACATACAGGAGTACATTTTGTACTGTACTAGGCAACGAGGCATATGGGATTTATCCCCGCTGATTTTGATTATGTTTTTTCTATTCATTTTTTTCATTTTTAATGAATGGTATGGTCAAATGAAATGGCAAAGTTCCCTCTGAATATCAGCACAGAAAGAGGGATGGGGGTTGAGAAAGAGCAGAGAGGAAGGATAGTATGGGGTTGGAAGAGCTTCTGGAAACTTGCATGCTGATGGCACAGTATGTGAAATTCTTTCTGTGTTTGCATTCTGGACCTAATTCCTGATTTAGTTTACTTTCCTGTTAGCTGCCGAGTGCCAACTCACTGCTGCTGCTACTGCTACTACAATGATCTCCTGCTGCTACGACGTGTGTGCATACCTCCATATATTCTGTACATGCAACCCTGAATGGGATGATTTCACTGTGTAGTTTTGTAAAGCACTTTGTCAATTATCTTTAAAAGTCCATTTAAGAATAACCCACAAAGATGAATTATAGGTTCCAGTGGCATCAAAAGTATGCTTGAAGTCACCCTGCTGGGTTTTATTACATTGGTAATCTCTGTAGCAGTGCACAGAAGACAGTGCACATCACTTTGAGGTCAGACTATGAAAGGGCATTCCTAGGAGTTAAAAGATATAGTTTCCAGATGGAAATTCTGAATTTCAAGGACAGAGGTTGGATTTGACTATTCTCCACTGTAAACCCACCCTTACTTTTTTTATTAGACCATATCCCAAACTGAACAACACGTAGTTTCTACTTCCTTTTCTAGAAGTGGCCAAATCAATTGATCTTATGAACTTTTTGCTGTTGCAGCTTGGAAAAAACAATAACAGCTGGCAAGATTTTGGTGCCAGTAATTAATATACAAACACCCATCCCAAATCAGCCCAGGTCCTAACAATCTTATAAGGACTACAGAAGGAATAGTCATGAAACATTACTTCAGTCTAGATAGTATCCCTGGACTCCCCCCACAGAAGGTAAAGAAGATAGATGAAGTATATCTGCAGGAGCACCTCCTCTGATGACTAGAAGGGACAACTGTGAATATATTCCTACCTGTTTACATCAAATGTAATCATACTTTTCTATTTTTGAAAAAAAAAAAAAACAAACCAGCCATTCCTTCTTGTTATGCTGGGATGCAATAGCATATAGAGCTGTTCAGATCCCACAGGTCTGATGAGATCATGGAACAGAAATAATCATGAAGAGTTGGCCAGTCAAGACTACTTTTTCAGCATAATGAGTTGTACCTAATGAATGTCAGGAACACTGAACAAGCCTGTGTCATTGCACATGAGGAACAGTGAACAATCATGTATCATTGCACAAGTACTGAGTGCAGTTATAAACACTAAAGGAGATGAGTGCTGTGGGTAAAGATCTCATACACTCAAGGGTGGTTCTTACCTTGGAGATATTAGGGCCTATTCCACTGGAGTTTTATAACCCTCAGTAAAACCTGAGTCTTACTTCCCTCCTGACTTAGGCACGGACACTGCCCACGCTAGTACAAAGCCCAGCACCACAACACATCACAAATGGAAAGGCACTGCACTTGCACAGTAGCCTTCACCAGCTAAGAACCATCAGATCTGCCACTGCATACACTTTTTTGCTGCACAGCCTCACATAACCAGCAAGGTGGAATGGACCCTCAGCCAGACTAAGCTTCCTTCAGTAGGTTCCTTTTTTTTCCCCTGGAATAATCTATGTTTTTTAATTCCTCTTGAGAAGAGCCTGAACATCTCTCTGAGATTTCAGATGTCCAACAACCCTGGATACCCTCAAGGTTCTTCTGTAGAGTAACCCATTGTCTGTGGGCAATGAACCCAACATGATAGGACTACAGCACAATCTGTGCACCATTGAACAAGCTGGGAACATGGTGGACCCACCAGGCACCACCACCCAGCTGACACCTGTGTAGCTTTGTCCAGAATGAGTAGTACACTCCTTCTTCCTCTCGTTGACTGAAATATGGTGTTGTCAGTCAGGGGACTCAAAAGTGCCCTTGTAGAGCCTCGTACTGATCAAGGAAGGGGACATTTAGCTGGATGGAAGCTCAGATAATACTGTTTCCTTCCACAGGAACTGCATTGGAAAATAACCCTGCTTTCACACTGCAGAAGTGAAATCTGAATTGTTTCTTTTTCCTGTTTGAAATTGTAATTCCAACTTTGTAAAGACAAAAATCAGGTCAAATCCCTGTAGTTACTATGTTTCATATGATTCAACTCTCTGTAAGCCAATTGCCTATGTATTTGTACAAGCATTGCCACCCTGGGAAATCAAATTCAGTCCCAGAAGACAAACCCTGAGTGCTTTTAAAATCTAAGTGGGACATTTACTAGAAAGGAAACTGCAGCAGTAACTAAAAATTGTGTTTGGATGGCTTTGTATCCATTTTGCTCTGCAGTCTTCAATGGCTTTTTATTATTTTAATGTTTATTTTGAGTCTTGATGAAACTTGAGAAACTGGACAGATAACTTATAACATACAGGTGTTCACTTCATTTTGCCACATTTTTGGTTTATGAGCCACTCCTGAATTGGTCTTTTCAATACCTTTGCATCTAACTTAAGATAATTCACAAGAAATAGTCGATGCTTATACTAAGTCACATGGTTTTGTTTCTGCTCCCAGTTCTGTCGTATGTATTGTTCAGCTAACAAAGCATGAATTAAACTGTTTTGCACAATTTAAAATTTACTTTTATTTTATATGTTTCCCATACATAGTTCTTTTAGTTTACAAGTGTTCAGTCCTGCAAACTTTTATTGTCTATAATATTAATGGGAAATGTTTCATGTGGAAGAGATTTGAAGAGTCAAAGACAGGTATTTAAAAAGCAGTCAAGTTTTAACTTTAGTGAGCCCTGACACATGATTAACATGATGTCAAGAGAGCTAGGTCTCACAGAGTGTGTGTAATTCATCCAGCACAGGTGCACAATATTTTACTTATATTTGTATAAAAATGACATGTACACTGGAGTCAATACCTTAATTCAAGTTCTAAATCACGTATTCCTAATGTTCAAGAGTCCTTCAGAATGCATTTTCATTAAGTTGTGTTCCTACACTAGCTCTATGAAGTGGCAAATGGCACAGAGAAAGATCTGGGTCTCATGATCCACTGAGGGTCTCATGATCCACTGTGCCCTTAGGCTAGCATCAGATCTGTGCTCCGCACTGCTGAGCACACTGAAATTGCCAACCAGGAGGAGATGAGGTGCTCAGGGTATTCCTCCAGAGCCATGCTGCTTCCTCTCCCTCTCAAATCATCTCAGCTGCACACATCAGGTCCTGCACTTAGCTGAGCTGAACAGGATCCAAGGACTGAGGGGCTGAGAAATCAAGGACTACTGAAGGGAGCAGGCAAGCAAACAACAGCTCCAGCTGAATCCTCCCAGAGTCTGCACAACCCAGAGCAAATGAAAGAAATCAGCCATAATCCCTCTATTGGACACCAACGTCCATATGCCCAGAAAAGACAATAAATCCAAACAGTTCCAGACTTGGCTGCCCATAATAGTTCTTCCAGCCACTCCACTGGGACTGCTGTGGATGCAGGCTAGAAACGAAGTGAACAGACGCATTCATGCTTAGACAGAACGCACCAGGGAGGCACACCACAGATAAACAACGAGAGGAATCTCCTGCTTTGTAAATAGCTTGAAGTGCTTTCTATTTAGTTGAAAGACTCAAAGGCGTACTTGTGATGGGATTTCTTTGCAGAGAGGTTAGTTTCTGTTCTTCAGCACAGAACCAACAACAGTGGTTGTGGTTTTCACCCATCTCGTTCATTTGGACTAACGATGGAAAGATTTCTTACAAAGGAAAATCCTGACTAGCAGTGTAGTAAGCCTTGAGTGCAACTTCATTTCCTTAAAGAAAATCCATCATTTAAAGAATCATGTAGCCAGTGTGTGATGCTCTGCTCCCTGGTGTGTCTCCCTGGATAAAATCTGCACAAGAAGCACAAAGGTTGCTTTGTGCCGTTGACATATCACCTAGGTTCTTGGGAGTGGGTAAAAAGGGAGGATGAAAGGAGGTCATTTGAACTAAATTATATTCTTTTGAAAGGGCTGGCCATGGCTGCTGAGGAGCTCCAGACACTCCAGCCTTATATGCCTCCCAGCAGGAGCACAGCCCCAGCATACTGTTCCACAGCCAGCTGCACGGGAACTGAGCTATTATCCGAACTGCACAGTGCACAAGAATACATTCATGCACCACTGAGAACCACTTCTAGCAATATGCAGACATATGTAGTCTGTCCTGGCAGAGCTGACCTAAGTGCCTACAGCAAACTTGGAAACTGGGAGGAGGTTTTTGATTTTTTTGGAAAAGAATACACAATTTCCATAGCACTGAATGATACAGAACTAGCATTAGCAGGAAAGGTTATTTAAAAAATGGAGAATTCCAGCCAGTGAAGTGCAATAAATAAAATACTGGCAAAATGTGATCTCTATTGAAGTGTTTGACGTCCCTCCTTCCCTTTCCCAAGTGCACTGTAATGGGAGACTCAGACTGTCAAGAGCAAGGCTGAGTCCGAAAGTGTCTCCGTACATTCTTTTGGGCAGGATATTTAGGAAGGCTGAACCCTCACCGCTCCAGTAATTTGTTCAAATCAACCAAGTCACCTTGCCAAGAAAAAACAATTGCTTCAGAACCTTTTCAGAATACTAAAACCAAAACCAGATGAATAATACAATGCTCCAAACAGGTAAGCATCTTTTCACCTGAGGTGAAATGTTATTAAACTGATATCCTGCCAATGACAATAAAATCCAGATTTTAGCCCCAAACAGAACATCTCTCTTAGTGCAATCCACTACATCCTGTTGAGAGGAAACTGATGAGGTGAATGAAGTGATGTTCAGCCCCTATATGGACATTTTCCTGAGGACCAGGAACATTTGTCAGTACTTGGTCAGACAGAAAGGGCCATCTAGTTCAGTCCAGTCTCTGATGTTGACAATATCACATTCACAGGGAAAAGTAAAATCAGGGGGTGTTGTGGTGCTTCCTTTCCTCTCTTCCAGCTTTTGACGGCCTGCTCTTTAGATACTTGAATCAGAGGCAACAGCTTTGTTCTTAATGACACTTCATGGATTGCATCTTGGATGCAACGGGTCTAATTGCATTATGAATCTACCTTTGCACCTATCTTCACCATGCAAGTGAATCTGATGGAGATCATATTGTCCTTCTGAGGCCAATGGACTGATGGGGTTCTGCTCTTCATATCCTGTTTTTTAAGTGAATGACAACATTGCCTTTTTAAGAGGTCTGACCAAGGTGAGTTTTCTTTGATTTGTCCTTCATGTCCCAGTTTGAATGGGAAGATGCAATGTTTTTAGTGGTTGCAATAACATTGACTTCATCTGTGTGAATCCCACTACTGTCTGTAGTTGCTGTACATTTCTATCTGACATGACCTTAGTCTCACATAGTTAAACAGCTTTTCAGGCTAAATTCCCACAGGTCAACCAGGTGCAGTTTGCTTCCTCCTTTCCACTGCTTTTGAGATGCAAATGATTGTCTCTCAAGTGTGGAATAGAGTATGAATATCTGTTCAAAGCTCCCATGACAGTTATTACTAACCACTCTCCCAGCTCTGTCTTCCTGGATTTATATCTAAATTAAAAAACTGCACTACTGGGTGAAACTCCTTTAATAGTGATGACCAGAACATCACTACTAGCATACTAACACTGGAAATCTCAGGCTATCTGTTACCTGATGACACATTTCTCACAATTTTCTACTATTCTTAGGGACCAGAGTTCATTCATGAAACAACAGCAGCATTTAAAAATTACATTAGTTGCCTTTTTATATGGGATGTCCTCTTGGATCTTTGAGATATCACCAGCAGAGAAGAAATGCACTTCTTAACCCAACACATTCTGGAAGGAGTTTGGACCTGTGATAAGTCCACAGCCTTGCACTGCCTTTTACTAATCACTGTTGCTTTGTGGTCCTAGTCCTGAGGCCCTCTTAGTTCATTTTATTCAACAAATGGATTGAAAATGAACCTAGTCTGGATCTAAACAAGGGTATTGCATGAGCTCCACTTTTAAACTCAAATTACAGACCCAGCTTTTCTTGTTCAGACCTGTTTGATCACTGTGCGAAGGAGTACAGTACACTTGTTCTCCAAACGCAGGTACCAGTGATACAGCATATCACATATTGTCCCTACTCCCCTAACTAGCCTCTTCTTTATTCCCTTCTATCTGTAGTCAGCATATTGCCAGAAGGTGGACTGAAATGTTTCAGACAACTTTGAAAACCTGGCTGCTTTCTGAGAGGTTTTTTTGGCTCCTCCATGTTTATTCATGAAAAAGACAGAGACTAATCTTTTGCTGGAAAGCATAGTACATTTACATGAAATTTCGATGAATAGGGAAGATACGTTTTGGAGGCATTCTGCAGAAATTTAAAACACATCAGAGGTCAGCACTGCATGGCCTGCTAGGTGAAACACAGAGGCCACAAAAGTGACCATTTTGACAATATGCCCTTACCTGTTACTGAACTAGGAGGCTCACCATTTCTTGTGGTGTCTGTTCTTGAAATATTAAAATCATTAGCACGGCAAGACATGAAGCAGTTGAACAAGCTGGTCTTTAAGAAACTTAAACTTTGCTCACAGGCCAAAGATTGATCTCACACACTTAGGTGAAAACCATTTGGTAAAACAGCCAGATCTGTCGTGGTCTTTAGCCAAAGTAAATTTATTTTTGTTTATTTTATTGTGGAAGCAGTAGCTTCTGAGATTTAAATGAAATAGACTATACTGTAATGTGTTTCAAAACAAATGTTTGGGCAGTGTCTTCACTTCCCCATGTTTTTTCCTATTACTTCTGTCTTCTAGTATGTATGTTGCCCTTTCACAAGGGAGACAGTAGAGGCAATGTGATGGGATTCCTGGTGTCCAGAGATTCCTGTTCAAGGAAACCCAACACTCAAAGAACAAATTGCCAAATTATTTTTCCCAATTTACAGTTGTTAAAAAATTACCCAGTTTCAGCTTCAGCCTTGCTCAAAGGGTTCTGCCTCTCTGTAAAATTTTTTGAATTCACATACAAAAAAATTAACAGATATCTATATTTAATTTTTATTTTTCCCCAAATACATATAAGGAATTCCACTCAGACCTTTAAAGTCCACCCTCATTGAATTCATCATAAGTTTTATTATTTCTTTTTACTTAAAAATACAAACTATTTCCTGTCATTTTCCCCCTAGAGTTGTAACACCCTGACAAAGGCTTTCAGTGTTCACCTGAAGTACCCTGCTCTGCTAGCGTGTCCTTGATTCCTCCAGGAAAAGTCTTAAGGAAATTTCACTGACTTAGAGGGAAGAAGACACCATGTTAACTTCCCCCCCAGAGAGATTTTCCAGAAAAGACCTTTCACTAAAAAAGAAGGAAGCAGAGGAAGGTAAGGTAAATATTCATTTTTTTGTCCATAAGACAAGGAATTACAAAGGGAAAAGATTTGTGAAGTCAGTCCACATTCTAGAGCTCCACGGAGGCAAGCCGTCTCCTGCCCCAGTCAAATGCATTAGGAGAGCTATTGGTAGCACACAAGTTCCTTCCCCTTGAGCACCCAAACAAAAAACAGCTGGGCATTGCACAGCCTGGTGGCTACACAGAGTAGAAAGGGGACAAGGACATCTACCTCGTGGCCAAGCATGCTGCAAAACATGTTTGCCCTTCAATGTAAACTCAACCTTAGGTGTCTATTCAATCATATACCCAGCTGCTGGGTCTGACACCCTCCTGCCACACTCTCCTGGGTGTCTTCCTCACACTCTTAAGCTATACTAGCAGATAGTGCAACACGACACAAGCAGATCTGTAAAGCAAAACACTCAGTGCAAGAGGGCCTGCTGTCCACACTACACATTTTTTGGAGGAGGGTATTTCAGTTTGGCTCTATGCCAGTCCCATGGACCAAACAACTGTCCACAACTGGTGCACATTATGTGCACTTCTGGAGAATATCTTCCAGCTTGGTGTAATCAGAACGGAATCCAGTTCATGTGCTCTGACACAGCTCATGAACCAAGGCATAGCACGTAGGTGTAATGGAGACACTTGCCTTAAAAACACACTTCTGATTATAATCAGGACGCTAATGTAGGCCTACCATTAGGCAGCTGAGATGTCTAGGGTTGCAGGCACTCCTTCTCTAGTTAGTGGAGTGCAGATATTTCAGAGGGAAGTTGAGAAATTTGGAAGATTGAATTGCTATTCTAAGGGGCATCTATATCACAGTTAATGAACTGAACTTGACTGCTTCAGAAAGTCAGATGAAACTCAGCTTGTTGTCAAAAACATTCCTATGACTTGGAAGTGAGATTTTGTAAAAGACCGAAAATAAGACAGAGGAAGTGACCTGCAGAATTGATATTAACGGTCTGCTTTATCAAACTTCCCTGTAGGACTCCACTGTTGAAGAATGATCTTCTGTTAATTCCAGGGAATAGCATCTGCTTACAGATGAAAAGATTTAGAAGCCTATAGAGAAACAAAAGGGTACCCATGGCACCAAATATAAACCATAAGCTGTGTAAATAAAATATTTGTCTTGCTTCGTTGAGTGAAGTTTCAAAAAGTGAATCCTTGCTGGTAGCAAAAACTGAGAAGTATCATCAACAGCAATCTCTATTAACAGGTCCCTTTGTTTGGTGCTTTCTTTTTTTAAATTGAGACATTTCAAGTACCCTAAATTGTTTAAGAAACAGTAGGAAAGATTTTTGGGTTTTGAACAATGTGGTCTATTTAGCCAAACATAGCTAATGTAGTATAGAGACCACAATTGGAAACAACTGTTAGTCAGACATCAATTAGCCTTGTTTTCAGACTGAACGTCAATAGACAGTGAAACCACCTAAATTAATCTAAGTGACAAGCTAAAAACAGGCCTTCAAATTGCTTCTTTAAACAGGACTCAGAGGCTAGGACCCATCTGCCAGAGGTTAGGCACCTGAAGCACAGTCAGACATTGGAGTCCAGCTAGACGCCTGCATTTCATGTGACAAAAATCGGCTGTGGACAGGGGGATCATTTTCGGCCATGACATAGTGTGTGTTCTTCAGTTATCCTTGGAAAGAGCAGCATGCCTAAACCATAGAGGTAGACTTTCCTTGATATAAGATGAAGTAGAATAGGAAGAAGCAGGATGAAATGACTTTCTGGAACCTTGTGACTACAGGCCATAGCTTCCTAAATGTCCCCTAAATTCCTGGCATACCTCAGGAGAAAGGCCCAGGGTACATGTATCAGTATATACAATGAGGTATGCTGGTATCCTGAGAAGCATACTAAAACCAGATTTCAGCAGGAGAATAATTTTTTTTCTCCTTCTCGGTAATGTATCATGCTTCTCATCTTCATTGTATTTCTTCTCCATATCCTTGTATTCCTCTGGCAATCACTACCACAGTCCAAGTGTTCACTAACTCCACAGGCTGCTGAGGACAGCTCTTCACAAACTACAGATGAGGAACTTGAACAAGTCCAGCCTGAAGCACTTGGCTAAACATGTCAGACAGGTCTCCTAGGACCAAGCACCATGTCTTGTCCACTCTCTCCAAACTTCAAGAAAATGAACATTTTCTCCAGATGGCAGCCTACTCCTGTGGCAGAGGCTTCTTCCAGTTTGGCAACTTGATCTCAAAGAACCAGCCCAGATAATCTTGGCAGAATACACACGAAAATCATAGAATAGAATCATAGAATCATAGAATGGTTTGGGTTGGAAAGGACCTTTAAATATCATCTAGTCCAACTGCCCAGCAATGAGCAGGGATATCTTCAACTAGATCAGGTTGCTCAAAGCCCTGACCAGCCTGACCATGAATGTTTCCAGGGATGGGGCATCTACCACCTCTTTAGGCAACCTTTGCCAGTGTTTCACCACTCTCATTGTAAAATATTTCTTCCTTATATCTAGCCTCAATCTGCCAGTGTTTCACCACTCTCATTGTAAAATATTTCTTCCTTATATCTAGCCTCAATCTACCCTTTTTTAGTTTAAAATCATTACCCCTTGTCCTATCTCAACAGGCCTTGTTAAAAAGTCTGTCCTCATCTTTCTTATAAGCCCCCTTTAAGTGTTGAAAGGCCCCAATAAGATCTCCCCAGAATTCAGCTCCTCATACTTCCCTCTCTCTGTTGGGAACTGACATGTAGCAATGATCACGTCTTGCACACTGTATCATCCTTTTTGCTATTTCTTGACCCTGTTTCTTACTACACTTGAACTTCCTTTCTCCATCCCATTTCCTGGAAAATAAACAAGCTGATCTAATTGTCTTTCTCTTATCAGTTTCATTTTTGCTACATCCATATGCAAATTTCGTATTTTCGTTACTGTCACCCAGGTAATTTCAGCCCTAAATGGTATTACCAATATACCTAGGTGCTGTTGGTTGTGTACAACATTGTCCTTCCGCCTTCCCCCCAGAGCTCAATACTCATTTTCAACTATCTAAGAAGTTGGATCTTTTCTCATATAACCTCCCCTCAACCACCTATGAGATATGCCACTCCTCATGGCACTAACTGTAAGTTTTTCAGCTTCTTACACTGCTATCTGTTATGTTTGACAAATTCTCATGTCATGCTGGACAGTTTCCCACATCCTGTTCAGATACTTTAACCAGGGACCAGCCAGTGACAGTCATCTGCCTGCAGCTGGGACACCCTGAGGTCATGGACTATCAGGAGACCAGTTGTCTAGAAAAAGAGAAGTTATATGGAAGAAGGAGAAGGAGTTAGATGGTCAGGCAGGAGGAGTGAGAGGGAAAGACACATCTTGACCAGCAACCCAGAAAAGCTTGCTGTTTTCAGAAGCAGGATCTAGGTCCAGATCTGGGCTTTCAGCATTGGAGTAGAGGGATGAAACAGATCTGGAAGCAAAGATGAAAATCACCATTATTAATGTTTTGAAGACCTTCACTGCTGACCAGTCTGTACAGGGTGGTAGAGGTGAATAGGAAAGCTAATCAGATATTCATGAATTGATGTCACTAACACAGAGAGCTTTCTGATGTTGGAGTCTTCCAGCTGGGGGATGCTTTACATGAGGAAATAAGAAAGCAACATTATGTAATCTCTAGGGTTCTTCATCTTACTCATAAAACATTACGCTGCTGGCGCTGCATGGGCATCCACAGTCCTGGTCTCAGATGTGTGCATTTCACTCATTGGAAAAGAGCTCAGGCACAAATCTTAAAGCATGTCACACAGCCATTCTGCTTACTGTTTGGAGAGCAGAGTTTCCCAGCAGCCACATCCTGAGACTAGTACAGGGAATGACAACTGTGGTTGTGTCTAGATCTAAGGGAAAAAGCTGTAGGTGAAAAAAAATAAAAGGCATCTAAAAAAGATAAGACAAATCTATTATTTCTAGTCTTGTTTCTGCCTTTCTTACTGTCATGAAGACAGGTCCCACAGATCTGATGTGATTCTGTATCCCTTGGCTCCTAAAAGACTGTCTTCTGACTCCTTTTTTCTGCTGCTGTAGAGTCTTTGCTTTTTGGAACATCATTCATTCCAGGACATCTTTCCTACTATATGCTTGTTTCAAATGTCTCTCTGAATGCCACCCCTTTCAAGATCTCCTACCTGTGGCATTTTTCTGTTTGTTAGAGTCTAGGCACAGCTTTCTGCAGAAATAACGAGGGGTTAAAGATGAGAGCTATTGGTTAGGCTTGGGTGTATGGGAGCCAGATGACATATCTGTGAGGTCTGGTCTATTGTCTACCAGGGGAGAGAAGGAAAGGAAAGCAGGTGTGTGGTGTCTAGGAGACAGAGGAGTTATCCAGCACATGCTTACCAAGGAAGAATCCATCTTCACAGTTTTGGAAGTCACATCATGGCCAGGCCACAAAAACTTCACACAGATGCCAGTGAAAAGAACAGTAACGAGTAACCATTCAATTCATCAGAAGGCAAATTTTGGATATTGAGGTACAGATTATTTGCTACTCAGAACCTTGGGGAAACCAGCTGATTGAGAAAATTGAGTGTGCAGACTGATTTGAAACTGCATGGAAGCTAAACGCTTGCCATATCCTCCCCCATGATCTTACCAAGATCCTACAGGTTGTGAACTGCTTGCCAGTGAATATCCTTGTTATGCACTAAACAGTCAATGAACAAGACAAAGAATACCAGTTGTTGCGTCTCATGATAAGGACGGGAGATGTTCATTACATGTTCAGAGTTATTTATAGTGTCCATGTTCAGTCCAAACAGCCTTATCTGTGAAGTCTAAGAAGCTAAAATGGAGGAGGGTCTGGTAGTATAATCTCCTCCTAAGCCATGTCTTCTTTAGGCCACTTCTTGTGATCACATGCCTTGGCCTCCCTAGAACTCATCCACCCATTTTCCCACCCCAGTCCAGGCTCTGCCCAAACCAAGCCTGAATTATCACTTCCTTAAAGTCTCTTAAACTATCACTAGCCTCTTGTCTATGTTAATTATGAATACCAGCTAAACCTTTCTGCTGCCTCTCACCAATCCTTATCTGCCTGTCCAGCCACCTTATACTAAACAATGTGTATTGTGACAAACTATGCTCTTGCTCTGTCTTCCACTTGTGCCAGGACAAACACAGATAGGATCACCAATTAGCTTCTCACTAATGAAAACTGCTTCAGAAGAGCTGGATTCTACTTATAAAATTTTGGTGTCTAAGAAGCAGCACACACGAAGGTCATAAAAAGGTAGGCACCTACACTATTGAAGTGTAGGAAAGGCAATCTGTGTACCTAGAAACCTCTAATATCTAATTTTAGTATCTTAATAGACAGTAGGAGTGAGGAAAGGCCAGTGAAGTCAACGGTGGATAAGTAGATGCTCACACCAGCTCAGGAGGAAGCCTAATTTAGGCCAGATGAATCCCAGCCAGTGACTCAGAAGCAGAGCAGCAGCAGCAGAAGAAACTAATTCACAATTTACATCTTCACAAACTCCATAAAAGTATCCCAAGTGATTTGTCTACTGTTCAGATGTTCTTTACCAAAAATTGTGTGGTTGTGCACAGATGTTCAAGGGATGAGGAGAACAAACAGCATTTTCTGGCATTATCTGTAGCTGATGTTGGAGCCAGAAATCAGAAGTGGAGAGGAACTACATGGAATCAAAAGTACTGAAAATGAAGCAGCTTAACTTTCAGGTGCTTGATTGAGCCTTTTAGTCATCAGAATTTAAAAATACAATAGTTGGGCAGTGTATGAAAGTGGAAAAAAATAAGAAACTTAGCTATACCGTTTTATAGTCACTTTTAAGAGCCTTAGTAGTATATTTTTAACTTGATAATTTAACTTGCTTGCCTCCCCATGATACTTATAAAAATAAAAGAGTACATTCTTTATTTTAGCCAAAAATACTATATAAACAAATTCCAAGGAATGCATTCAATTAGAATGATAGACTACAGTAATGGGTGCACTTGATTGCATTTCTGTTTCACAAAGCAATTCACATTTGCTACTAATATGCTAAAATTTGTGCCAATCAAAATAAACTTGTCTATCACAGCTAGAGAAAATTGTCAAAACACACAACTCAGTTCCCCTCTCACTCATACTAATTTTGTGCTGGAATCACTCCAGTTTTTTTTCAGAGCTGTTCTTGACATGACAGTTAATTCTATCACTTCTATTAATGTTTAAACACGCTAATTCATGTACATGAGTTTCAATGTACTTCTGAGAATGCTCACACATGTATGACTTATGCCTGTAAGTAATCAGCTTCCACGAGGCATGGTTACATTGCTCAGACAGTTACACACAAGCAAAAGAGACTATTTAGACAGTTATTCTTAAGGCCTTTTTGGGTATCGATCATAGACAATCCTTAAATGTCTTGGAGGAAGCACCCTGCTGAACAAACTCGGAAAAAAATTCAAAGTAGAAAAGTCTCAGGCCAGTTCCAAATACCTACCAGTTCTACTCCATTTCTAATGCTTTGCCTTTTCTCAGGAGTCCAGGAGCTATTACCTCTTCCACTGGTCAGAAAATCTCAGCTGGACCACCCCAAACACAAAGGAAAAAAAAATCTGTAGCAAAAGCTTATGTCCTTGTTCTTTTTTGGCTAGGAGAGGAAAAAAGAGACCTGGTTAGCCTTCTCACTCACTCCCTTAACAAGAGATATAAGAGCACAGAGTGTTCCCTCTTTCAGAAAAGTGTGTGTGACCTTTAGCATTATCCTGCGCTAACACTAACTGCAGACTCCTGTCCATTCAGGCAGCAGGCATTTTTGTCCTGTGCTGGCTAGTCACCTACACAACCTCCTTTCTTCCTTTTATTACTGCTGTACTCACTCAGTACAGGCATTCCTTCCATTGCCAGACTTTTGGCAGGGTTTGTGGTGTACAGCTGACTGCACATCAATCACACTGTTAACTCCTTTGTGCACTGGCTCCACCTCAAGTTTGCATCCCTCCCTTGCAGCAGTCCTTAATATGTTATCTTTATCAACATTTTCTTACTAAGCAGAGGTACAATATTCTGAGTGACTAGAATGCAACTGGATCATGTTCTTTACCCCTGAAAACACTTTACTCCATCTTCAGTTATGGCTTTTTCCACCAGATGATAACATACTCATGTGCATATATGTATATATATGGTAAAGTCAAACAGTAAACACCATTAAGTCTTCAGCAAAAAACTGTAAAGTTCAAATTAACTGATCAGATAAGCTAAAATAAATGCAGTTCTGACAGTGAGACATCAGATGACAAAGCATTTAAAAACCTGAGATCAGCCTGAGGGACTAGCTAAAGACAACAGAAAAGTGTGGTCATCTTGGACCACTTCCTAAAAACGCTGTGCTCAACAAATGCCAACTCAGCCAAGAGATTAGCAAACAATTGACACAATCAACAGTCTCTGCCCAGAGCTACACTAACATGCTGACAGCACTTCCTACCATGGGCCTCAGAGAGCAGAACAGTTCACAGCAGAATTAGTGCGTGGGAAACCTGGTGTTGAGAAGCAGGCATGTATTAGAACGAGTTTGATGCTTACAGTTTGCTAATGTTTAGCAACATTTAAACAATGCTCTTTGAAAAAGTATTTTTATTTTGTGGGAATTGTTTTGCAAAAAGTCTTTCTTCTCTCTGAAATCAATTCTGAAAAAAGAGAAACAGATTTCTGACAATTTTTATTGTCAATCTCCATTTTTTAATTAGAGCTTTGTTTGTTGCATGTTGCTTGAATTATCTATTTACTTTTTTATTTCCACCTACCACTGATACAAAGCTCTTCACTGATAAGTGATGCACCTCAGAAATGGCAATATATGTTGAAGAGGGAGCTCAGCTAATGCAGAGTGTTTCAACTTCTCTTTTTGCCTTGCAGATTACATGTCTGAACAGGAAGGAACTGGTAACTGCAAACTAATTTAAGTCATAAATGAAGTCTAAAAGTGAAGCAAAAGACAATTATATAGTATACAAATTTCATCTTTTATAAACCTAACTGTCATTAGTGGTGGAAGGATTTATATATACACAGTAAATGGAGAGTAAGTGTCTGATTTCATTCTTTGCTTGAAAGGCAGTCAGAAGAAATTAACAGATTTTTGTGCAAGCTAGTAGTTTCTCCAACAGATCACTGTTGGGATTTTCAAAACACCCAGACACCTTCCCTGCCTGCTAGCAAACTGAAAGGTCTTGGTCTCTTCCTTGTGACAAAGTAACAACCCTCACTTTTTTTGAATGTCCCAGAGAGAAAAGCTGATAGTAAAACCAATTTATCCCCAACAAAGTATTTTTACTGTGTTCCCTGTCATGCTATTCAGCACCTTTTAAGAAAATGCTGCTTCACTGTGATTCCAGTGTGAGACATTCAGCTAGCTGTATAAACAGGCAAGCAGCAGGAAGGTGTTGGGCGGGAGCAGTGTAGGTGAGCTAACAAGACTGATAAAAGAGGCAATTACTCATTTATTATGTTTTTGCATCAAATCACGTTGACAAGGTAAAAAATGAAGTAATAAGATTAGGACTGACAAAAAATGACTGACTCTCTTTGAGTGAGAGATATGGGTAAAGAACTGCCAACCCCTTACAACACAGTGAAAGCTGAACATGGGGTAGGCAGCCTGGTCCACAGACAACCTCAGGATTTGGGCACTGACCTGCAGGAAGACAGGTGGTGGCATCATGTTGTAGAGACACAACAGTATCTCCTTGCGTGCTCTCATTCACTTGTGGAAAAGCTGCTGTTTTCCTCTTTGCTTCTCCTTGCCATTATCTGAGTCTCATTAGTCAGTGGGTTTCATTTCCTTGCTTTGAGCTACTCACATGGTTTACACCTTGTTATCCTTTATGAAGTAGATTCTTTGAAATATATTAGCTGAACAGTTTCAATATTCAGTCTGTTATTTCCCTCTGAGTAGGTGGTCATGCCTGTATCTGGCTTCACTCTTTCTAAACCCTAGGGAATTTGGGAAGGGGATGTTTGTCTTACTGGGACTTGGGAAGGCAGAACATAACCCCCCCCACAGAAACTCAGCAGGTGGGAAAACACCACCAGGATATGGAAAGCTGAAGGATGGGGTGGTAGGCAGGTTGCCAGTGACACCAGGATGTCTGGCTCCCCAGCAATCCACCCAGCAGGCTGAGAGGGAGCTGCCGGCCTCGGAGTCTGCTGACCAGGTTCCCTGTTCTGGAACAGAGACTTCCAGACCTCGGACCTGCCTGGCTTTCTGCTCATTGAAATGCCACTGCTACAAAGGTCTTGGGCTTAAGAGCTGCTTGGAAAGGTGGAAATAAAATAGTGTTTGACTTTTTGAAAGTGAAGAATTTTTTTTTGCTTGTTTTTTTTTTTAATTGGGCTGAAAGAGAAAGAGCAAGCAAGAACATACTCTCTTTTTAAATAAGTCTTTTTAAATAAGTCTTTTTTTAAATTTTGAAAATACCTATGGAATAGGAATCCTAGTTTCTGGGTAGCTCTAACAATCTCAAGCTATATGCCCTGTCATGCATTATTCTTAACAGTAAATTCTGAGGAAAAATCTCATAAGCAGAAACTTGAACACATGCAAATACAGAATATTATGAACAGATAGAACATATGTCCATATCTGATGCATTCCAGTTTTACTCATGACCTTATTTTTCACAGATCTTGAGCAGTAAAAATATTTGAATTATGGATGTGTGCCTAAGGTTACAAAACAAAATGCTTAATGTTTCCTAGAAATGCCTTGGAAAAAAAAAGAATGTCAAATCCCCAGATGCTTTTAAGTCAAAATTAAATAACAGGCTTTCAGGACAAGACTTCTTATCATTAGAAATTAGAAATGAGATCCAACTCTCAGTTTAAACAAAAAAAAAAAAGAGAAATGGAGGGGTGTCTAGAATGACAGGACTATTTTGAAGCTAATCTCCACCTTTACCCCAAAGAAACCTCAGTTTAAATGTATTTTAAAATGGCAAATTGGGAGAAACTCAAATTTTCTATGCATGAAATAGCATTGGAAGACTACCATGTCCATTCTCTTTTTGTCTCTCCAACCTGTTCATCACACTGCACATACAAACACAAACACTTCCTTTCAAATGCATCTTCAACGTTTGCTCTTAAAAAGCCTTTTCTTAGAACAAAGCATTCTGAGGTGCCAGGCCAGGAAACAAGATACAATAAAAGCAAATTATTCTTGTCCTGCTCATAGAACATGAATAAAATAAAAAAAGTTAGAATTGGCAAGTAAGTTTGGCTTCAAAATATCTAAACTCTCCAGCAGCTATCCAATGCCAGAGAGATATTATTTTATATGTGATATCAACATAGGAAAACATTGCACTGTAAATGCCCTCTGGAAAACACAATTCTTAACTGTTGTATATACATTTTGTTATCAAACTGATTCTTTTACTCTCTTATAGATCCAAAGAATCTGGACCTTGGAGCCTGAATTTAGTTATGATAGATGAAATTCAGAGAGGGGTGAATAGTTTCAAACCCACATCTGTTCATTTCTTAGTGTCCTAATTTTCAGACTGTACTGGGAACAAGAGAGAAGGGCAGAGATCCCTATGCTCTTCCCAAAGTCACACACAATATTAAACTCTTCTTCGGTTGTACTCGACCTCCCTGAATTTTACCAGGAAATCCATCTCTCCCTCCCTCACCCAGACTCTCTTAATGGCCTCTCCATTGCCTCCCTTCCTCCCTAGGATCAGCCGATACCCTTGTATCACTCTCCTTTCTCTCCCCGCCACTGCAGCAAACCCAAATTTGCCGCTGGAAGCTCCCTGACATTCACACTCATGGCACATCCTATGAGGGGCATGTGCCCAAGCCTGTGCGCCTGTGCCGGCCAAACAGATGCAGCCATGCAGCCACATTGCCTACGTCTTCCCCTCGCTAGCCAAGCTTTGGACTATGTCCACTCTGCATTTATAGTAGGTCCTAACAGTACAGACTTTAATATCCACTTGGTGAAAGTTTTCATTGTGATTTTTGGGAATTTATGAGTAAGGATTTGAAGACCTGGTTACCTAATTCTTTGTGGTCTTGCTCATTAGATTTTTAATTTACACAGGGACTTTAAAAGTGCAATTCTTAAAATCAATTAAATTAGGGTGTCTTTTTTGCAGAGACATTTTCAGATCGATCTCAGCCTGGATCACAGTGATTTTTTTACTTGCAGAACTCAACCAATGTTGCTAGCTCCAAATGAGCACAAGCATGCCAGTGTGAGGCTTTGCAAGAATGTAACACGCGGGGTGGAAGCAAAGCACAGACAAAGTGAGAAGCTGCAGTACTGTTACCAGAGCAAACCAATGTCCTGAATGTGAGGCTCCATCACCTGGAGTTCCATTAACTCCTGCTGAGTAAATAACTGCCTGGCACGGAGACAGGAGTGCTTTCTCAGTCTATTTATTAGAATTTGTTTTTGAGGGAAGGGGAGAGGAGAGTGGGGTTATGAATCTGAACTCCAATGGTAACTAAATAAATCCAGTATATTCTTCCTAAATATAGAGTTATTCCTAAGGGGGAATAAGAAACATACTTCCTCCACTGCACGGCCAAGGTTTAAGCCTTAAGTTTGTGTCTGCCCTCTGTGGACTGTACTAGGGAGGTCTTTCCTTCCCCCCACCCCCCTGTTCAAGGTCTTAAAAATAAAAGCTCAGTGAGCTCAAAGTCATTTGTAAAGACATTTGAAAAACTAGTCCCTCACAAGACTAGCACAATGATTAGGGTTCAAGCTCATTAAAAGTAAAGACTCTCCTCTGTCATGCAATGCCACAGCACAGCTCTGGCGTCACACCAAATAGCAGGAGGCAGTTTCCAAAGGCTGCAGCACATCAGGAAGGTTAGACAAGGACTGTGTAGTGCCTTTTAACTGCTTTCACCTCCTAAAGCAGCAGTCCAGCATTGCAAATTAGTGTAAGCGACAGGAGGGAAAACAAAACCAGCTCCATCTGACATTTTAGATAGTGGGAGAAATTAGTGCCACCCTGCTGGGCTCTGGGTGGTGATCTGTGATGGTACTAGTACAGCTGTTTTGGAGGTGGTAGCACTGGCTCTGAAGGAGAGAGGGGGAGTGATACCAGGCAGGCAGTCCAAGTGCCCTTGTGTGACAGGCCAGCCAGGATGGAAAAGATAAAAAGCCAAGTTCAAACCCTAAGGGTTAATAAGTTATTTTATTTAACCTTTACGTTAAAAGCTGTGAAGAATAAAGGGTCGAAAAGGACTGCAGTGATTCTGGGCTTCGAAACACTGCAGTAATATGGCTATTTGGGGTTCTGTGATCATTTTGATTTAATGAGAACTTTCCTATGAAAGACACAATTCACTCGCGGGCAGGATGCGAAGCCAGCCCGACCTGGAGGGATCAGTCATTTATACTGCTGCTGGTTCCCAGTATGTCCACAGGCAAGCCACTGTTAAGGCTCTTCATGAGTTTGTATTTACTCTGCACTGCAGCTTGACTATGCACTGGGCCTCTTTTTAGAAACGATGGCACAGACAGGCACCCATTCCTGTTTGTGAATAGAAGCCAGCCAGCATGGTTGCCTAAAATGTTCTGCTGTTAAAATCACCACTTGAACTAGAGCCATGCTTTCCCCTTCATCCTGTTCCCCAGCATGAGTGAAGAAGCATAATGGATTTTTCTCCCAGAGCAGAGCCCTCACACCTCATCGCTGCCCCTTTCACACCAGCAGAGGCAGGAGAAAGCTGCCAAGCGGCTGCCACAAGCACTCCCCTCCCTGCAGAAGTCTCCTGGCATAGATGTGTCTCCCTCAAACCTCGGATCAGCACAGCTGGCCAACACCACCCTGAGGCTGTACATGTACTGATGGGCCCTTCTGAAAGCCAAGTACTAATTAAGGCAACCTATAAATTATGATCTCTGGTTTGCCGAAAGGGCAGAAAGAAGCCCGGTCTGAATGGCAGGGTTGTGCAGCCAGGAAGCCACAAATGGACTACGGGGCACAGGACCATGCATACTGCACCAGGTTGTACCTCTTCACCCCTCTACCGGTAAATCCATCACAGAGGGTCTTAATATAGAGAAAGGTGTAAATTCATCATCAGCCCTCCCTAGAGCATATTAACTTAACCAGTATTACAAAGTTTTCTTGGAGCCACAGGAACATTAGGGATTTCTTTAACTCTAAAGAGTATAGACATGATAATAAAAGCTTTGTGTATGAGCCAGGAGGTGTTAGCCATTGCCTGCAGGTGCCTGGGATGTGAAGTCTGTTTCACAAATGTCAAATGCACCAAGTCAGAGTATCACAAACAAGTATGCCTGCTTACCTCTTTCTCCATATTTAGATACTATTTTTGATAGATTAATTAAAAGGGATTAATTAAAGGGCAAGATTTTATTTAACTCTTTTTGGTTTCCCTGGTAAGTAAACCCAGTCTTGTACAGCTGATCTCCAGAGTACTTAAAGTAGCCAAACCCTGCAAAAAGCTCCACAAAACAGAGAAACCAGAAGTTTTCAGGTCTCAGCATGCACCACTGGACACATCTTAATCCCATCTCAGAGCGATACCTGGGAATGCTCCTTATTATTCCCCATGTCTTGCTTGTAATAAGAAGGAAGCCCAAATGTGTAACAAGAAGGAAGCCCAAACGTATGAACCAGAAGGGGGGACTTGCAGTATATTCCAGCCATTCCCCCTGTTGGGATGCTCATCAGACTACTGCAGACATGGTGGTGCCTACCTGGTGCTGGGGCCCTGATTCGCCACCAATACATTGCCCCTGCAGAAAACAGCACTGCCTCCAAATGGGTTTGTCCTGTCCACTCACCATAGCAATTCATTCTTCTTTTCCTAGTGTTCCTAAAGCCATACTATGTCTCAGAAAAGGCTCATAACCAGCTGAAAATGAGCCATTTCTTCCAGGATAGTTTTCAGCTGAATCCATTCGCTGATCAACTCTCCACACAGCCTCACAAATGTGAATGCCAGGAATGGGAGGCCAGTAGCAAGGAGAAGCTGTGGTCATCCCTTCAATGTACTTGCACTTGCTGTACAAAAGTGATTGGGAAACCACAGGTTTCAACACATGCAGTGAAACCAGACCCCTAAATTCACATAAAGCACAACTATGTTCAGTGAAGTTATGCATGAACATAAATGTGTTATTTTCAAAAACATCCCTGTTCCCAGCACCAAAATTGGTTTAAGCACCTTCAGGCACACAAAGTTGCAGATATCTGCTGGGATTGTCTTCCAGGAGTCATAATATTTCTGTTTGTCATGTCTGGTGCCTTATTTGCACTTTTAAGGGCCTCAATACATGCTAAAAAAAAAAAAGAAAAGGCTTTTACTAGCTATTGAAAATCAAAGGGTTTATATTATCATGGATAATTCTGAAAGTGAGATATTTGCTCCAAGTGAAAATCTGCATTGGTACCACCACTGATTAGGCTGCTGGCTGCCCTTGAAACAAGCCAAGTTACACAAAAACCCCCTACCTCACTCCTGTGTCTTAGGAAATGCTTTCCCAATGTGTCTTCCCAGAAAGTGCTGAGTAAACGGACTGTGGGGAGCCAGGTAAAGTGTAGTGGTAAGACAATGACACCTTTCTGAGCTATGTAGCACGGCCACCTCCTCAAAAGAGCCTTGAAAGAGGACAAAGCCACCAGCGCTGGCATGAAAGAAAGCAGAGAAGCCTTTTGCTGGGGCTGTGATGAGTCTCTCTTAAGCCTTATAAGTGTGTGTGTTTGGGAGAGAAGGATGCAGGACTGTGACAACTGCCATTTCAAAGAAGTCTTTTTTTCTGTTTCTATTGTAGTGTGAAGTCTGAGAGTCTGTGCAGATTCAGAGGAATAAAAACCTGTATGTATCCTAAAAAAAAACCTCCTAGCATTAACATTTCTCATGGCATATGCTTTTTATAGCTAAACCAGTGTTTTAATGCATCTGTAAGCTGCAGAAAGCAGGAGAAAACATGAAAGCGTATTTGATGGAGGTAAGCAACTGAACCTCTACAAAAAGAACCTAAGAAAGGATACTGGAAGGAAAGAGCATGACTGAACATGATCTTGCAGAATGCATTCACAGACACAGGGAGAAAAGAGCGGTGACTACACCTTGGGCTGGAAAAGGAGTCCAGCACGGCTGTGCTGAAAGGTCCTGCTCGGACCCCAACAGTTGTAGCAGGACAGGTGCAGCTCTAAGAAATTTTGGAGGCATGTGAGTCCTAATTGATAAACCTAATGAGCCAGTAAGGGCAGTGGAGCAGCTGAGAAGGACTGGTGATGCTACTTATAACCTTAATGATGCATCAGAAGGTGGACACTGCTCCATTAGTGTAAATCCATATTGATAAGCAGATGCATTTTTTCATCCTTACACCCTGTTTAATGATAAAACGTACTCTAATATACCTTGGAATATCACTTATTCCAGGGCAAGCCTACAAAATTCTGGAGTACTGGATTTCATTCTGTGACCATCAACTGAGAATGCAATTTTACTAAGAGATCCACAAACAGCAGCTAAGAAAGCAAGCGTACTGCCAGCATACTTAAAATAACCCCACAGGAGCCTACAGCAGTGCTTGAAAACATTTTGGGGGCTTGCAGTAGAGTCTGAAAATCACAGTTGTTGATAGTCTATAACCTTGGGTTGTAGGGTCCACAAGAGTGTGGCTGGCAATCTGCCATGGACATTTCCACAGGAGCCTGGCTCACACAGGTAACACAGGTTGACATCCCCTAAAGCTACTTTCATCTTGGCAATCATTAGCCTGAGCTGCTTTAGAGAGGAGCAAAAATATGAAGTCTGTAAGGCAAATGTCAGCATGAGCTCCTGTAAATTTCACCTTTCATAAAAAGCTTCCAATTAACAATGTGATATAGAAAGTAAATAGTTATTTTTCATATAGGTTTCATCCAACACCTTGCTCGCCCTGCACTCCTGAAGAGCAGAATCTTTTCTGTCAGTGTAAGCCTTTCTAGCAATGCTTTTATGTAGCTTCACTCACCAGAGGACTATCTGCAAAAGACAGATGAATAAATGTGCAGACTATTATGATTTTGAACATTCCTTTTTGGGGGGGTATTGCTAATACTCTAAAAATGCTTACTGCTTTTTTTTTCTTTCTTTTCTGAAACCATCACAAATATGGTAGCAGAAGGGAGCAACTCTTGGCGGGGAGAGAGCAGAAGGAGCCTCTTTTTTCCTCTTGTGAATTCCAAGCCCTAAAACACTAGAATGTGCTAAATGTATTTAACCACAGGACAAAGTGTTTTATATTTTAAATTACTTCCAGTTGATTTCTTGTGCTTTATATCTATTTCTTTTCTGGTTAGGCACAGTGTTTACCACAGACGCTTCAGGGCAAAAAGTTCATCATTACTATGGCCCAGCACTCATTCATTCTTTCCTTCACTTCATGCCACTTTGGCTCCCTAAGAAACTTTTATTTAAGCATCTTTTCAGCACAGAGATCTGTTCTCAGGCATAAATGTGAAAATAATTTGTAGCTCCTATTGGAGCTATCTAGAGGGAGATGCGGCTCTTAGGTGTTTCCCAAGGGAATGGCGTACATTTAATCTCTCTGAAACTGCTCTTAATTAGACTTTGGGGCATGCATCTCAGCACTAAGGGTGTTTTAAAGGAACTGTAGTTCTCCATATTCCCAGTCCCTTCTACTACAGGTGGAATATGTGCTTTAGTGCCAGCAACTGATATAGCAGAATCCTGATGTTTGGGGCTGTTAATGCATTTCTGCTTTAGATAAACACTCTTTACAGTTTAATTATACTCCTAGGATCATAAGACCATACTGTCCAAGTGTTTCACAAGTAGCATCTCCCTCAGTAAGGAAATCATGCATTCCCAGCCCTGAAAAGCAGAGGAAGAAAGTAGAGCAGCAACATCACTGTGTGCGTGCTAGTCTAGCTAAGAGTAACTAGTTCAGGTGGAGCGATCCTTGGAGCCAAGGTGAAGCTAAGCCAAGGCAACCATTGTTTCGGTGAGATTTAGTACCAACTATTTCCATATAGCATATAAACAGAGAAGGTGAAATCAAGAGAAGGCAGTTGAGAGAGGTAGGATGAGGGGGAAAGTGGCTGTAGTCTCAAATGGGTCTGCCTTCCCACATTCAGAAAATAATTTGAAATACTGGATGATGTGTGTGACAGACAGATGAGCTGTGGCAGACAAACCTTTTGGCACAGAGGTGTTGAATTCAACACAATATTTGCTTACTAGTCAAAGGCAGTTGTACTTTGCTGAAATAAGGGATGGATCTCTTACAATAGTAATGAACAAAGAGATCCATTTATACTGCTGCAGAAGCCTACTATTTGAGTTACTGCTTTTCTTTACATGTATATTTGGCAGAACAGACAGCAAAATAAAAAGTGGTATAACTTATACAACCAATGTAAATACAAAATGCTGATTTTTAAATTTTCTTGTGTATCTTTTATTCACTTACGCTTGCACAGAATTAGTATAAAATACTTTCAAGCAAAATTGTCCCTTTACTTCCATCACTGGTATCTTTTCATGCCTTTTGTATTCCGAATATACACACATATCTGTCCTCAAATGAGGAACAAGACACTGACATTGCACTCTTGAAATGAAATGTTGACATACTGGATGAGTATACATGTGGCCCATTCCTACAGGATGTGTGTGGGTCAAGAATGTGGAATGATTCATCTAGGTACTGGAGATATTTTGGTTGAAATAAAAGTTATGTTGGCTAGGAATCCAATGTTAACATACGTAACAACAAAGAGTACAGTTAAGGATAATAAAAATATAACTTTCCAAGATAAAAATAATATCCTGATCCTAGGAAGTAGGATGAGTTTTTCAAAGGGAGTAAGAATTAGATTTTACTTCATCTATCTATGCTGGAGCTTGTCCATTTTAAGCTTCTGTTTCAGCAGCTCTGCTGAAGACAGAATGCTAACTTTTATGGCCTCATCTGATCCAGCATATGAACATCTTTATGAAGCAGCAGTATCAAACCCAATAAGGACAGGTACCCCTTTTAGACAAATAGCAGAGCCTTAGGCATCAAGATTACAGTTAAAATACAGAAGGAAAAAAAAAAAAAAAGAGAAAAAAACGGGCAGGTTCACTGTGGGTGATATTCGAGACCTGGATATTTCTCTGTGTTCCAAAGGCTTGAGGAGAAGTGGAGGCTTAAGACCTCCTAGTCAGAGTCCCCTGACATAGTACTTCCCTGCCATTAGTTACACCAGCATCCCTACTCGACAGCAAAGAAAGTCGCTCTGGAGCTCATGATCCTCAATGACATGTAGTGCACATACCACTTGAGATGCTTCACTGAATTCATGCCCAGTTACTGTATTTCCCCGCTGGCTATTTTTACAGCTCAAGAAGTGCAGTGATAATATTTTTCCTCTTCCCACATCCTTGCAAGGTTTACTTGTGTTTCTGTTAACTTTCTAAGTCCTTCCCTAGCTTCTCCTGATCCTGGTAAAAGTAATGTCCTCTGTCCACCTCATACACAGCTAGGTATTTCTTTAGAAGGTTAGATTTCTGTCTGGAAGTGATGAAGGCTGCATATCCTGCAAGACAGCTAATGCATGCTCATGCTGTCACTCCATTATTTAAACTCCCTTGAGTGGACAGGGTTCTGATCTAACTCCTGTTTTAGTACATTGCTTTATGACCTAAAGAAGAAACAAAAACTTCATATCTATATATCGTGATATAGAGTCTGGAACACTCATGCTTTGGTAGGCATGGATCAAACAGCCATTACCAAAAGCACAGCCTATCCCAGCTTCCCCAGCTACCCTAGAATTTCACACAGACATCCTCGAGACCTTGATAGGTATCCAGACGACTAGCCCATCTGGTGCTCCAGCTTCCGTCGTTACTTTGTCACTGCTTCCCAAGCTACAATCATAATCCTGGCTGCAGAGTATACACAGGACCCCAGCAAATGTTTCAGGAAAAATGCTCCTGTCTATTTTGTGGTTGTATATAAATATTAATGGTCACTTGCAGTTATGAAAACTTTGAGAAATTATAGGACAGAAAGATCAACTGAAGTGATATTAAGTCCAATTAATTCAACTGACTGGCTGTAGAGGTTGGATAATTACTTCATCTCAGCATGAACACATGTGCCTTTATGGAATGCACTAACACCCCAACCTTGGCTCTGGCCCCTGTGAAAAGCAAAACTTTGTAGGAAATTCAGTAATTTCCACAGCTAATTTGACTACAAATCACCCAAAGGATCTGCCACTGTGCACTCATTTTCCAGACAAAGAACATTGAGTCTACTGCATTAAAGCAGAGAAGCAGTTTGGAGAAGCAGTTGCTTTCTAGAATTTTGTTGTTGTTGTTCACTCCCATTTTAGAAAGTAATCAAAGAAAATCCTGGGTTTGATGCATTATTCACTTGGCCTGCCGTGCATTGAAAATTGGGTTTCTATCGGTCTGGAATTTTTTTCTTGGAAAAAAACCGTGCAGATTCAGAGCACTGCTCTGTTGATTTGACTATTATTATTGGAACATTTTTAAAGTTTTTTTTTAATGTGTTAGTCAACAGTCAGCATATTAAGAAGTTCTTGGCCCTACAACGTGTAAATGGACTCAATAAGACCTTTGAACTGGAAGACAAGTGGACTTTGGATTGAGCTATTTTCTTCAGGATTCGTATTCATTCTAAGAAAATAACGTCTGAGCACTTATGTAAAGCTTTGATTCAGCTGAGTAATGAAGAAGTGAATTTGAAGATTTACTGCTCATGCAGTTTCTTAAGAAGGAGTATATTTGGGCTGTTCAGGCAAGAATCTGAAATACAGTATATAGAGAAGAAAAGCAGGTACTGTTCATATTCCAGAAAAGACAGCTGGAAATAATTTCAAATTTAGAACTACTGGCATGCATGGTGCATCCATTAGGTATTACTGTTAGTCAGCACATTCTGACAATCATCCCTACACAATGAATTTGGAAAAATAAATGATAAAGACATGCCGAAGGAGAAAAATAAGAGTACAGTTGTCTATACAATATGTCTGATAGCTTGTGATTCCAGTACTGTCTTTTCAAATACCTGGGGAGGCTTAAGAAAACTAAGTTAGAAATTGTTACTTTGTCACTCAAAGAAAAGGGGGTTGGAATGGAAAAAAAATCAACGCACATGTTGTGTGAGCATATAGCTCAGTCTGGTGTCAGTTGCAAGGAAGCTGGGACCGAATAAAAAGGGGCAAGTGAAAACTAATATAGATTCATTTTTTTTAAAATATGAAGAAATGAAACGAATGAATGATCAAAGCAATATAAGGCTCAAAAGGGGCTCCAGGTTTCTCCTGATTTCTGTGACTGTCCAGTGGTTTCTCTTCCTCAGTGAGGATTTTAGTAGCTTTTTTTCACCTGTCGTTTCTCATAACATTTTTGTCCTCCTCACCAGCACTAGCCTGAGCAGTGCAGGCTGGTGCAACTGTGTCCACATGCCTGTGTTTCTGTACGCTCTGGACAGCACTTTTTAGGGACTGGATTGCAGCCCTATTCATCAGGGGCAGGAGGGCTGGCAAAAGAGACTTTGAATGTTTTTCTCTCCTTCCCCTCCCAAGGTCAGCCAGCACCATGCGTGCTCCCGTGCCAGATGCCCGTGAACACGCAACCCCTTCATTTCAGATGGAGCTTCATCTGTTTCTGTGCTCCGAGATCCACAGTGTGACAAAACACAGAGAAACTCTTAGTCTTTTTCTACAAGTGTCAGTCTTCTGATGGGATAAGATGAGGGATGGGAACTGCTTTGGGGAGCAGTGTTGTGGTTTAGCCCCAGTCAGCAACTGAGCACCACACAGCCGCTTGCTCACTCCCCCCACCCCTGTGGGCTGGGGAGAGAATCGGAGGAGCAAAAGCAAGAAAACCCGTGGGTTGAGATAAGAACAGTTTAATAATTAATATAAAATAGTAAGAATGGTAATGGTAATGATAATAATAATAATAATAATAATAATATAAAAAGAAATAATGAGAGAGAATAAAACGAAACCCAGGGAATAAAGGGAAAAAGGAAAAAAAAAACACAAGATCTGCAACCGCTCACCACCCGCTGACCGACACCACCAGTCCCTGAGCCGCGATCGCTGCCTCCCCCAGCCAACTCCCCCCAGTTAATATACTGGGCATGACGTCACATGATATGGAATATCCCTTTGGCCAATTCAGATCAGCTCTCTTGGTTGTATCCCCTCCCCTCCCGGCTTCTTGTGCACCTGGCAGAGCATGGGAAGCTGCAAAAGTCCTTGACTAGTGTAAGCGCTACCTCGCAACAACTAAAACATCAGTGTGTTATCACATTATTTTCATCTCAAGTCTAAAACACAGCACTATACTAGCTACAGTGGAGAAAATTAACTATCCCAGCTAAAACCATGACAAGCAGTCAGACTGCTCTGCTGACTTCTAAGAGCTGAATGCAGGTCTTTAGCTCTAGCACAGAGTACGCAAGAGTTTCCCAGTCAGTGAGCAGAGGTTGCACCAACATGTCTTGTAGAGGGAAAACTAAGAAACAAGCAATGATGATTCATCTTTTGGTTTATTATTTAAGGAAATTAACAGAAAAATTCAGGCAGGAATTAAGTCTTGGCAACTCACCTAGTTTATTATTTATAGTGTATTGGAGACTCTGCAAATGTTCTTGCCTTAGATACCTGCATTCCTGCAGTTCTGTTATTGAGGGAGCCTCACAACTAACAAGTGGGAAACTTGCTGCTGCCTGTGTAATAGTTCACCATGGTAATTAAAGTTCATGGTAGTGGAGGGAGGTGGGGAATTGTTCAGGGGTGCTGCAGCTGAAATACACAGGAGTGTGGGGTAGCTGGGATTTGCAGTGCTGCTTCATTTACTCAGACTCCTACTAATGGCTCTGAAAAGTCAAAATGCAGTTCTTCACTGTTCCAGAAGGATGCTGCAGCAGAGCAGTTGTAATCTTCACTTTGCACAGGTTCTCTGAGCAAAGGGCAGAGTGATCCTCACTCCCTCCCCAGTGGCTGTGCGATGATGCTAGCCCTCATCCACCTCAATGGCCAAGGCAGCCCCTTCTCCTAGATGCCTCTGCCACAGTAAAATGGACAGTGATGCAAAGCAAAAGATCATTTAATATGTCAAAACCTAGGTCAGCCCAGCTGTGGGATGGAGCCAGACCTCCAGTCTTCCACAGCTAGTCTGTATTTGTCCAGTTGTCCATCACCATTGCTCAACGATGGGACAGAGTTTCATAACTGATGATACTGGAAAACATAAGAAGTAATATTGAACTAAAGTGACTTAGTTATAGAAAATTTGCTTCTGAAGAATGCATACAAGAATATTCAGGTGATCAAAACATTAAAAGAGTAATTCTAGACTGAATAAAACATTTTATTGAACTGGAAAATATTTAAGATGTTTAGACATCATAAAACATGGCAAATTTCAAAATGAAGTGTTATTTCTGCAAGAAATAGAAAATTATTGTTTTTTTAAAATATCTAATTCATAGCTTTATACTTCCCCATTTTATATTGATAATAAATAAATATTTGAAATAGTTAGATGTATGAAATGTTACAGCTGAGCCAAATTTGCAATTTTTATTGAAAAAAAATACCCAGATACAATGTCTTGCTGATCTCAGCCTATGTCTGCATCTTCACAATATGTTGACTGAATGAATAATAAAACATTGAGTTTGAATACATAGCAAGCCTTACATTTGAAGCTTCAAAAATTAAGCTGAAAATTTAGTGGGTATAATATTTGCAGGCTTTTTTTTTCATGAAATGGGATCACCTGGAACAGCTATGTGCTTTTTTTTCCTCTCTTTTTTTTTTCCCTCTTTTTTTTTTCTTCCCAAATTACCTCATTTTTTTGTACTTCAAAACTGAGACTTTTAAGGATCTTTCTTGGAAGGCTTATACCCGTTCTTATTTTTATTTAAACCAGACAAACAAAACTTTGAAAAATTTGATATCTATAAAACCATACTGGCATCAGCTAAACAGAATTCATAACATTAATGGAATGTGGTAACAAAGTTTAAGGGATTTGAATCTCGTCTCAACAGCCTCTAGCCATTCAGGTGTGTGTACAGTCTCTCCATTTTAATCACTTACACATAGAAAATACCTAATAGGAAAGGAACAGGTCATAGGTCAGAAATAACTAGCAGCTAATTAAGTTACAATCAAATGTTCGTGCTGTGGCCTGCTGCAGCCACCAGGGACTCCCAAACGTTCATTTCCATGTATCTATGCTAAGCTGTAACTGTTCAAACACTGAAAGCTTGCAAGCATTTTCTCCTTTAAGCCTCTGCAGTATGCCTTCACCTTATATTTGAATATCAGAGACTAACAGCTTCTGAGAGTTACAGTCTAACTAGTATTTTAAAAGTTTCTTGATTTACTTCAAAATTTGACTCCCACTGAAGTCAATGAGCATCTTCCCATTACTCAGGTCCTTCCTGACAGGCAAATGAAACACACCCATTACTAGACTCAGTCTCACAAAACAGGCATTCAGAAGAGAGTATAGAGGCACTGGCAATCAAGTTGTCTCCAAGAATTAGCTGTGCTGGACCATACATATTAATTTGCAGAAGCACCCTTGAAAAAGAAATGAGATAGATCTCCTAGACCTGTATGTGCACACACACCAAAGAGAGGTTTTGCAGCTCCTCAGACTTCATAATCCTGTTCATTACTGGTATGTGAGCTCTATTAGCCTTCTTCCAGAAAGAAAGAGTCTAACTGTAATAACTCATAAAGCAAGGCCAGACTTGAAGAATACTTGAATACAATTTGGTCTATTAACTCTCTCTTTATGACAACCTACTGTATCTTAGCTTATACACAATAGATTTGGGGTTTTTTCCATATTTTTTTAATTAAGTAAAGCACAGCAAGATTTCCACAAGTGATATATGCAAAGGTTGATCCAAATTTTAATTAAAAAAAAAAAAAACAAACAAACAAACAAAAAAAATCCAGTCAGACAAACCTATCTCTACTTTATATGTGCAATAGTTTGATCTACACTGTTTCTGTTGAGTGTGAGACTGGGAGACTGAGTAAATTACTCTACACAAAAACTGTCATGATATTGTACAAAGATGGGAAACCACTTATTACCAGAGGTATTAGCAATAGCAGAGATAGGAACCAGAGATCTGAATGCAAATGTTTATGTACCTAATGGTAATATAGTTGAGTCAATGAAAACATTTTATTTGCTTTACACTTCCATCTCTAAGAAGTACTGTACTTAGCCATAGCACATCATTGGAGCAGATCTGAATTTCATTACCTAATCTAAATACAATTTGTCTTTAAAGCAATACTCAGGTTCTTTTCCCCCACCACCCACACCTAAAAATTGCACAGGACATTAGCTATTAAGAAATCATGAACTTGTAATGAGAGTCTGTGGATAGTAGCTGCATTTACTGTAAAGTTAACTGTGTTTACACTTCAGATAAACTCCATGCGAAGGTAATGAACTACCAATGGCCAACAGAAATCTTTAGATATTTTCTACAAAATGACAAGACATACTGTGGACGTTTTTTTTTTTCCATTGTGCTAGCCCTCACCAGACAGAATTATTGGAAGGCATTGGGTGGTATGGGTCATTCCAGATAATATGTATTTTATTATTTTTAATTTACTTTGCTGCAGGTGTACCAGTTTATAGGAAATCCACAAAATCAAGATAGCCCATAAACCTCACCACAGTAGTCCAGCCCTCCTCAGCTACTGGCAGTATAAATACTACTTTTCTCCGCATATTTTAACAGATTACTCAAATGTTCCAGTAATAAAAAGAATATTTGATAACTTGCAGTATTTGTTTATTGTCATTCTGAAACTTTCTTTTAGTTATTTTTCATGCAGTCTGCTGGCTCAGGTAGACATGATCCCCTGCTGCTGCTGGATAGAATGGCAGGTTTGCTTCTCCAACACTTTCGTTTTCTTATGATTTTGCCGTCAAAGCTCTGAAAAGATTAAAAATACAAACCTCTCACTCTGTGTCATCTGCAGTTTGCAAATAGAGGGGGTGAACTGTGTAACATGGAATTGCAGTTGCTAGAGAACTTCCTTCTCAAGAGGAGTCAGAAACTCATTCTTACAGATATCAGGAGCTCTGCAGAAAAAGGCAGTTGAGGAGCTAAAATCCTCACTGTGGATGCACAGGTGCTAACTGGAAGCTTCTCTCCATTTTTATTGTCCATATAAGCAGGCTGAGAGACATCCCATTTCCACACATTTACATGGAGAAAACAGGCTTCATTCAGCTGCCTCTTTAACTCACTGCTGGGGGAAGGTGTTATGCAGAGTCATTTGTCAGCAGAAGAAAGGATCACATTAGTGAAGTTTCCATCTCCAAAGGTATTTAACACTGATATCACAGAACCTGTAAGAGGAAAAAACATATATATCATGGAGTCTGCAGTTGAGGGAAGATTCCTTTACCTGTACATCTTTTAAAACTCTGATCTCTGGGACATTTTAGTGCCTTAAGAGAGGTAGGATTTCTTCCCTTCTCCTGCCCCCAGACACTTAAAAAATAAAATCTAATTTGGTGTATGTTCAGCATTTGATAGGAATCTAATTCCTAAAACTGGAAAATATGCTTTCTTTAAATTGTCTTAAGCCAGGTACTAACAATATAAAATTCTCAGCTTCTTGACTGCCAGAGTCCCTCACATGTACTGATCCACTTAACCGACAGCATTGGCCCTTCAAACTGAGTTATCATCAGATGAAAAGCAAATGAGAATGATGCAGCAGGAACATTTTGATTAGCCCTGAAAATTTTTGCATATTATTTTACATGTCTAGACAAATCCCGCAAAGCCTAGTAACCAATATAGAAATTGCTTCATAAATATCAAATATGCATGAAACCTTGTGGCTAAGCGATAGCAACCACCTGTATCAGCTACCATGAGTTAGGCCTAGTTAGTTCTTAGCGTAAGCCCATGAACTTTAACTGGGTTTCTGTTGTAGTACATGAAATATGATCAACCACCTGCCCCAAACAACAGAGCAGTCCTTAGTGTGCTCAGGGCAATAGAGAATGAAAGTATGCAAAAAAAATTAAATTATATCTTCAAGGAGTACAGAAGTGTCCAGGACATGTCTGAAACAAACTAATTGTGGGTGCCAACAACTGTGGTGACAACAAATAGGGAAAAAACAGCTCAGGCTGATCAGACAAATCACCAATGGCGTATTTTCCTGCCCAATTCTATAACTGAGGAAACATAGGAATGAATACTGGGGCCTTCCCAGGACTTCATGATGACTTTGGTGGGGGACCTACAACTCTGCACCCAGATCCAGGACCACGTCTCCAACCTTTGCAGTGGAGGGAGCAGGGAGGAGGGAAAGAGCCCAGGAAACCCCATGTTCCTGTGCCAGAATGAAGTACAGCATGGCGGGAGCCACCACATTGACCTGCCCAACCTTGCTCTGGGACTGTGCCATCTCACACACAGAGCAAAGAGGCCATGGAAGAAACCACTATGCTAAACTGCCTAATTTCTCTCCCTCACTGCACCATCTCCCATACAAGACAGGGAAGCCCCATGATCCCTAAAACTGCATGCATCTGTGAATAAAGTGTTCTGGTACCCAAATCCACAATACTTCAGTTCAGGCAATCCACAGAGAAGAAATATATTAACCTACCTAGAAAGCTCAGACTTTCCACTGACAACACTTTACATCCATGTAGGCCAAGAGCCACTTCATGGCATGAAGAAGTAATAAGCAATAGGGGCTTACATTTATGGCAGTTCTTTGGGACTTTGGCAGGCCCTGATGATCAGGTAAAGGAAGACCCATTCTTTGCTTCTAATCACTCTCACCTAGGCCAACAAAAGATTTGACAGTTTAACCTGGAGTACTTGAGGTTAAGATGTACAGGTAAGGGTTGTACGTACCTAAGCCTACATGTCTTATTAAGGCTTGTGTAATAACAAATGTGTTGCTTCATTTACACCATGCACTATAACCCAGAGAATGAGAAAAATCCACAAACTACACAGGTTTCTATATACTCATTGAGGTCTTGAAAGAAAATATGTGAGGGATGACTACACTCGCTAGCAGAATAAATCCTGGCCACTAGTACCAGGGGTGGCAGAAAGAACATGCAGACATAAAGCCAAATGAGTTGTCAAACTTTCTGCCAACATGTTACCACCTACTGCAGCCCAGTTTGAACCAGCCTGCATTCAGTCCCAATTGATGAAATGCTTTCTTCCTATCCCGCTCTCTCTGTGAGTCCCTGTTAGCTGTCCCTTAGCTAAATGCTACTATTTGCCCTTTGATTTTCTCTCCTTTGCTAAAAGTATTACGAATACACCAAGAAAAAGCAGGGAAGGAACAGGTCCATAAATAAACAATTTGCTGCAGCTTCAGCTTTGCCATCATATATGCCTGTGCCCATTTGCCTTCACTAAATGCTTGCAGACAAGAAAAGACTGGACCGATATAGCTCAGATCAGCCTTTATGTTCATAAAATGGTCTGTGCTCATTCTCTTAGCTGAGAATAAGACTGGCTTAACTTTGATTCAGTTTAATCTACTTTAAATGATTTAAAATAAATCCAAATAAATGTTGCCGTTCCTCTGAAATAAGGTGTGAAAAAGGATGCAGCTTTCTGCATTGCTTTAATTTCACTATATAAATTCACACCTAAAGTTATATTGGTGTCATGTTCTCAAGTAGCAAAGCCTTTTGGGACGTCCTGTCTCTCTTGCTCTGCCTTCTGTTTTCTTATTCTTTTCAAGGTTAATGGCATGATTACCCAAACACAGTGATTTATTCATCCCTTATTATTCCAAGGAAGTTGTTAACAAGTCATGGATTGGGTGTTAGGTTATTTAAGGCTATTAGCAAGACATGCAAATACTCAGACATGTACTTGTGACTGACACAGAACTGCACTAGTAAAACACATACATTTTAAAGCTTCCCCTGGCTCAAACTCTGTGGGTAGTATGGCTTGGAGTAGTTGTCCTGATCCATTAAGATCTTCATAGCACATAAATGCTGCTAACTCCTTCTAACTTTTTAATTGCTCTTCAAAGGGTGCCGGCAGCGTGATGGGCACACGAGGCAGACTCGGCATGAACCAAAGCAGGAGACCAGTTATCAAGCAAGTAACATTATTCCTCAGTAGAAAGCTAATGTCCTGACTGAAGAGGTCATGAAGGGAGGTTGTTTTGTTTGGAAACAGTAAGATCTTTGGCAAAAAGGGGAGAAGAGTCCAAAAAAAATTCCCTGAGGCAGAAGCTGTGGAATTGGAAGGAGGTGGCAGCATTTGCACAGGACAGCTAAGAACAGGAGTGCTTCAGAAATAAGGTTTTCTTCACTCTCCTTTTTGCTCTAGGAAAGATACAGCAGAGCAGTGAAAGCCATACTATAGGAACTAGTAGGGACAAGGAGAGGTCTAAATTTTTCTTATCATGGTGACCAGAAAGCTCCATCTACCAAGGGGACTGAGGCTTGAGAAGGACCTGGCTGCCCCCACTACAAGTGAGGAGACTCAGACACAGGAAGGGTACTCACAAAAGCCATTGCAAAATATAAAAACCTTCTTAAATTAGTGAGCTACTCTGAGGTGTGTGCCTTGTGCCTCTCTTTTTGGGGGAAGAGACACCAGTTGACTAACTTCAAGCTGACTGATTTGGAAGCCAGCATCCAGGCAGAGGCATTAGCTGAGACCCAAAGGAGAGAAGATAGCACTAAACTGGAGGAGCAGGAGGGGATCAGCACTTCTGGACGTGACTTGGGTAGGACTTGCTTGGCTTGTATCTCCTGCAGTAGCCAGTCAGAGCTCATACCTGGTGCTGGCAATCTGGTACCCAGCAGCACTATCAATGCAGTGCCTAGGTGAGCATCTAGCAACACAGAAGGGCACCAGGAGACTTTTCTCAGAAGATGGAGCAAAGTGTGTCTGTTAATAACCACCTTCTTTCAAAAACACCAGTTACCTCCAGGAAATAGTTCGGTATAACCCTCACCTCTGAGTCACTAGCCAAGCACCAGATCATGAAACCAAACATGTTTAATATGTAAATTCAGTCTGTCCAGACCTTGCTTTCAGATCCCAGCCAGACTGCTTTGTTCTGCTTTTCCCCAGAAGGAAGCAAACAGTGATGCAACTGAAATACATGAGACCATTTAATTTAGCGCAAGAAGTTTCTTCAGCCCTAGTTGAACACTGAGTACTAGTTTTAGGAGCACAAGACAAAAAAAGGTTTGTTTGCAGTGAGTATGATAGCACATGTGAATCTTGTAACTGCCTGTTGATTTGGCCTAAATCTCAGAATTAATAATCCTCAATTAGTGAGTTAAAAATGTAACATTCTGCTTCAGTCTTGAACTCCTCTAACAGGGAAGCGGAATAGCCTATGTTGTACTTTGCTAGAGCCAGGCCAGATGCCCCTAATAGAAGTCAGCATAAGGCCACTAACACAATGGCATAGGACTGCCCCCCTTGAGAACCTGGCCATAGTACATGTCATAATACATTCATTTCTAAAATGGGAGCAGGGTGGAAGGCATGAAGAGGTCATTTGTTTTACCTACTGGCCCCAAGGTAGTATGACACATACCTAAATCGCTGACAGTTGTTTGTTTAAAACATCTGTTCTCTTGCTGGAGTAAGGTATACTGCAGACCTCTGGTCTCAGAGGCAGATAAACATGTAGAAATGGATTTTCAAATGAAAGTCACTACTAACACATCAGATGTCTGTTAAAGGGGATAGCTACTGCATAGAACCAATGCCCATAGCAGTACCGCAAATGCATGTAGACGTATAATGTGGCATATATGTCAGTTTTGTAATTTAAGAGGGAATGCTATGAAACCCAGAACAAGCAACACCTTCTGCATTGTATTTTTTGCAAAAAAATCGGCTGAACTTTCAGCTGATCTAATCCATATCTAACTGTAACCCCTTTCCCTGTGCAAACAACTTGCTGTGCATGAATAATTAGCACACTGGTCTGAGGCTAGGGAGCTGAGCAGCCCCGCTCACCTCAGCGAGACTGCCGATCCAGTTGCGGCTCCGATGGCAGTCACGCGGGACGTCTGCTTCTTACATCACCACGGCAGCAAGTGCACATTCAGCCATTCCATACATTACTACAGACATGGGTCAACTGCTTTTCTGTGCCCTGCAAAGCAGCCTAATTCCTCTTCTCTGATTTCATAAGCTCTGTTTGGAAAACACCTATTAGAGAGCAATGTCAAACAGCTTTTAGAGAAGCAGCATAGTGGGACCATAGTGAGAGCATATTTTTTAAGATCAAGTATGACAAGTATTTTGGAATACATTCAGCCCGGTAAAACTCTGGATTTTGACAAGATCCCTTGAAACTTTTGTCACAAGTGAACTTCATGCAAGCATCTTGGCTTTCACAGAGGCTACAAACGTCCGTTCACTGCAGCAACTTTTAGTCTCCAGCTCTTTATGACTTCAGTAAGGCACCTGACTCCATGTTAAAACTGAGCATATGCAAGAATGCTTCTCAATCTTGGCCTTAAAGCTAACACTGCTGGATATGTGCCCCCTTTGAAGACTTGGCTTTAATCTTGGTGTTTGTTTGATTTGTAACCTGAAAGGACAGTCCAAAGTCTGATCAATTTACTATGAACATGTTAAAAAATAGATGCCAAGGATCTAAGGAAAGAAAAATAAAATTTTCTTTATAAAAATATTCGAGCACTGCACATTCATTTTACAGCCAACAATAACTCATTCTTTATCACAGCTGGAAGAATAACTGATTAAAAAATGTCACATTATCCTCTCAAATTATTATTTTATCGTTACCTGCCAGCATACTGACTCACAAATTTCTGAATATTTAATGGTGTTCTGAACATTCCTTATTAGAAACCTTTGCAAATAACCTGCCCAATTCTAGGCTTATAATAATGAACTATTTGAAGGATGATGCTTTTTTATTATTATTTTGAATATTTGTGAATTTTGAAATCTGGAGAAAAATAAAATCAGCTTAAAATACCATCAAATTTCTAATATTCTCCCTCAGCCACCTCCAATAAATGGTGTAAGCAGCTGTACAAATAGATGATGTGCACATTTAATTTCATTCATTTCCCTAGTAACTAGGAAGCACAATTTCAAGCCTGAGTTGTTTTTTTTTTTTTTTTTTTTCTAAATTGGACTCCTACATAGACAGTTTTGCATGGTACAAAATTTGCTCCTTTGCACACTCAGAATCCACAAATGAGTTGTTCTAACATAGATGAGGAGTGGCCTCTCACTCACCAAGGGCAAGAGCACAAACCAGGGCTCTGCAGAAGAGACACGTGCACTGGAGGAGCTAACACAGTGAGCCACTGCAGCTCAGCTAGAACTGTTATTTGAGATACAATAGAAAGTCAGTGTTTAAACTACGTCTCAAATGATGGTGTGCATGCTCCCAATCCCTGTCAGGACATAGTCACACAGTTGAGCTAAAGTTATCTTTAATGTCAGTTTTAAGCTAAGCTGTGTGGCTTTGTTCAGGAAGAGGAAATTACAGTGCTCACTTAGATCAGTTATAGCTAAGGAGCAATTTAAAACTACTGCACCTCAGTTGTTTGCTAACACATCTCATCTGCAACACTTTACTGGCAGCACCAATATAGAAGGACTAATGCATCACATGAGAATGAAATTTTGGTAAGTCAGCCCACAACTGGGTCCATATTTTACAAAAATAATGTGCTTCCATGTGTTAACTGAGCAGGGCTATGACATTGGTAAAGACAGACTTTTCTACATGTAATAAACTACATTTCACATGGTTATGGTCATGTTTTCACAAAGGTCTGTATCATGTTACCTACCAATATTTTTTTCCAGTTCTGAGGTTTGTGATTTAATGAGATCCTTCTGAGTCTGAGGTATGTACACAGGCTGCATTCTGATACAGTGCGCTCTGAGTCAAAGGGCATCAGACAGCAGAGCTTTTAAATTGCATTCACTTTTGACTGTGACACAAATCCTTTTCTAAGGGCAAATGACAAAGTAATATAGACTGAACTTCTAGCACAGCTTAAGTCACTGGGATTTTGTCACTGATGTTAATGATGACAGAATTTAACCTAAATATTGTATAAATCATTAGCAGTCTCTCTTTGCAGCTCTTGAAGTTCTAAATGAGCCTGTGTTTCAGTTAACAGTATATGTATGTCTGTAACCTCTTTTATTAGAAGTCATATGTTGAAGTGAATAATATAAGCATATAGATAAGTTTTATTTCCCTCTATACAAACCATCTACATCCGGAGAAAGAAAGTTCAAAACAAATGCCAGGTGTAGTCCGATGGATTCCTCCCAGCCACCAAGATGAAATACTTTGTTTTCTGTGTAAGCATTCTACGCCTTTTAAAAATAATCAAATGAACAATACCCAAACCTGGAAGAGTTCCTGCTCTGCAAACCTTTAGCTCTCACTATTCCCCTCCATTATATACAGCTTTTGCCCAGTCTTTGTTGTGCCTCATAGACATGGCTAAATTCCAGAGCTGTGATTCTCAGCACATTCCCTACTATATCTTTGTCTAGTAAAAAGGGAAATTTTGTAAGTCTGATTTGCTGACTTTCCTCAGTTACTTGCAGTCTGAATCTCAGGAAGACATGTAGTAATTTTTTGTAGAAGTTATTCTGCTGAAATTTAATGGTCAGACTTAGACCAAAAAAACCCCCTCAAAATGTAGAATACCTGCCTCTACTGCCTAGCACAGTGGTCCTGTCCTTCAGAGAGGCTAATCACTCAGCTTTTGGTGGAGCCACTCATCTAAACCAGGGGTGAGACTCATCTTCCCCAGCCTCAGAGTCTGAGACTCCATGCATAAAATTCACGTGATGAGGTCTTGGTATTTATAATGTTGATGTCTACAACTCAAAGTTAGTTGTCTAAATTTTCTTTACAGTCACTAGAGCGAAATAAACATTTCTAGGATATGAGTCATCTCATCCTACTGCAAATGTCTAAAATATGTCGTAATAATTGTGTCTGAGAAGTGCCTGTTTCTCACCAGTGGTTATAAAGGAAGTCTTGAGTGGCTAGCTCAGATGTAGGATGATGACTGATGTTTAAATTTGCTAGGAGAAATCTCATGCCATTTCAGTTCATGACAAAGCATGTCTATGGTTGTGGAATGGGTGAAGGACCACACCAAAACCTGCAGGAAGCATGTCTAGCAGGAGTCCTAGGTCCACTGGCCATCTTTGTCCCCAGCTACAGCACAGGGCAATGGCACCAAGATCCCAAACAGCCAACACAGCAGCCAAGCAGTAGCTTGTGGCTCAGGCTGAGAACCACATGCAACAAGCACAGGGGGAAAGGTGTTGATGTTTTGTCATGGATGCAAGAGATATAGACACAGTGGTAGGGAGTGGACATGGGAGTCAAAGGAAGGATTATGATCATCAGTGCATGAGACATGATTATCAGGGTGCACAATAGATTAGTAGTAGTACAAGATGGAAAATATGGTGCAGGCAAGATGTGGGAAAAAGCAAAGACAGAGAAAAAGCTTTGTGAGTCTCTACAGAGTTGAGTTCTGAGCAAAAGCTGCTGCTATGAACAGATAGATTGGATAGAAAATGTTGAAACTGTAAATGACAAAACAAACCAAACTGGTTTGAGTGTAAGAAAGAGATAAATGAAGATTGCTTCTCAACAGAGCTATGAAGATCAATGTTGCCTGAAGAACAGCAAATAAATGCAAAGTAAAGTAAGAATCAGATTTGACAAGTATGTAAGTGGGTGATGAAAGGGAGAATTTCAGCATTACTACTTCAAACATTTTATTGAGGAATGATGAGAAGCTTGCTTATTAATAAGGAAATTGAGAAGACAGTGGTGATTTTTATACTACAGAAGCAGGAATACAAAGTGTATTGAGAGTTATTATGCCAAAGTATTAAAAAAAAATGGGGATTAAAAAAGGAAGAGAATTCTATAGACAGTATAGGGAGAAGAGGCGTTTAATGAAGGAGAATAAAATGAGAACATCAACTGAAGACAGACTCTGAGGTGAACCCCTTGAAGCCAAATATTGAGATCTTGTCTGGGAGAAGTATGCCATGTTTGGAGGAAACACTATTGCCCTCCCTCCAGCATCTGATATTTCTGGTGTCAGCAAGTGACAGACAAGTCAGATGAAAATCTCCAGCATGTTTCCCATTGCTCTAGATATATGTCTCCCTATTTACTCCTTGAACCTGACATGCAACTCTTCACTCCAACAGTTCTACATATTCTAAGAGTTTTCTTGTAGAAGTCTGTACACTTAGGGTAGAAAGTCAGAGAGAGACTTTATGAAGAGTGACACTGAAGTGGAAATATTCAGAATGTTTTCTAACACAAAACAAATTCTTCCAAATTAAAATACCAATGTCCTCAAAATGTCTTTTGAATTGATTTGCTGTCTCTTGGCTTCTTGCCCTTAGAAAAATGTTTAGGAACAATTTCCTCCTTGTAATGTTTTCTATAAGCATAAATCACAAATATTTAAGTAGTAAATTTCTTTGCTGTGTACTGTACAAGGATAAAGAAATAGAAGAGTTAGAAGCCACTATGTTGTGTGGGAGAAAGGTGAGTCACTGCCATGAGATAAAATTAAATTAGTTCTTACATAAGTTCAGCAAAGCTGGTGACTCAGTATTTGTTTATTTGTTTATAAAGGGTGTCCATTATCATATAATACCTGGCAGTTAACAACGATGTCTTATATCTACCTAGATCTACTCAGAAACATTTATTTTCCATAGCTATGAATCTATGTAAAAAGTCAAACAATTAAGTATGAATTACTAAATTCCTGATCAAGAACATTAGCAGGAGATTAGTTTGCTATTTTGTTTATTGTTCTCAATTGTTTTTTTGTTGTTCCCAATAAATTAATATATTTTCTGTGTTACTGTAGTCTCAAAGTAGTTTTATGATAAGGAAGTTACTTTGGAAAACAGTAAATGCAGAGTTCAGCTCCATCCTCCTGCTCAAAATGTAACACTCCTGACGTGCATTAGACAGTGTCTCAAGTTTCTACTTCCACAAAAACTCTGTCCAAATCGTCAGTACTGTAAAAACTTAAAGGCTGACCCCAGCTGAAGCCTACAAAATTGCTTCTCCAGAAATAGAGACCAACATCCAACAGTGTGGTTTTTTTGATTCCTAGGGCTGTACTCAGATTCTGCCTACCTGCTTGTGCCTAATGATTCTTGCTAGCAAGCCACTGACACCTGTTTACGCTTCCATCCTACCCTTTACACTGTCCCTCTGAAGTCTCCATTTCCACTTTGACTAGATGTAGAATTGCATGTGATGGACATAGTGCTCCACTCTTCTTTAAGCTCCCAAATTCCTTGTGATTGCAATAGGAGCATACTGTGACTGGATCTATGATAAAGCATCCTTTTATGGAGAAAGGATGAACTAATGCACACATAGGTATTTTGCTGGAGCAGCTGTGTGACAAGTCAGTAGCCAAGATCCTCTCAAGCACCAACAGACACTACAGAAGACAGCCAGCCTGATGGCTGTTAAGTGTTCCCTTGAAGTGCAGGCTTTTGACATGTTTTGTTATTTGACTATTCAGAGTGTTCAAAAGACAGAAAGCCCACAGAATACAAGATAAAAAATGCAAAGTTCTGGTAAGAATATGTTAAGAGACATCTTGAGACTTTCCTGCTTAGACTGATTTATCAGCATAACCATAGCTGACTAATACTTGAGGAAGAAAAAAAGAATATATTGATTTTTTTTTTAATTTTTTCCAGAATGAAATCTATCTACACATATCTATTGAGGAGTAGTAACAGTCCTATATCTATGCCTAGACAGCTTATCCATGTAGGTTGGGCCCCCTACATTTCTTCTTTTTTCTGGACTATACAAAACTGACACTATTTTCTGTGAGCACCATGGAAGGAAAATCATATTCTGAAGGAATGTGAGGATTGGTCCAAAGCCCACTGAAGTCAATGAAAGTCTTTCCATTGTCTTAAATGGGATTTGAATCAGACCCTAAATGAAGAAGGATCTTGGAGTTCTGGGCTAAGGAATTAATTCCATTGGGAGTGGCATGGAAAAACACACAAAGGTGAGAGCACTTGAAGAAAACAAAAGGAGATGAAAACTTGGCATCGGCAACTCTTTCAGTATTTTTGGAGATCATAAAAACTGATGGGCTTTCTCTGATGCAAACTCACCCCCTCAAAGCAGGCTGATTTATTCCTGTGTCAGAAACATATCAAGCACATATAAGACTAATCTCCTGACTTTCTTCCTTCATTTGTGCTTCACTTCAAAACTATCACAATGGAAATGACACAATGTTGTCAGCTCCTCCCAGAATGTCACCTAATTTATCACAGGCAATTTTAAATAAGTGGTTATCCAACTTTTCCATTTCTTTCAATTCCATAAGAAGTAAAAATTCCCCAGTGCCCCTAGTGTCCCCATATGGCCTCTCTGGACTGATCATTATCCAAAACTGACTGTTTTATTAGCTGCTGAGTTTTCAGATCCCATAATAAGTGCCTCAGAAATGCAAGTGGTGCTTCTACGTAAGTGTGCATGAAAAACAGCTGCCAGGTGAATTGAAGAAATACATATTACAAGGAATCAATATTTTGGGGGAATGCAGGTATTTAAAATAATTCTGATACTGTTTTGAAGCAGAAGATAAATCAAAAACATCAGTTGAACATAATTAAAGCAGAGGATCATTTAGATTAATGTGGAAAAGCAGCCTATTAAGAAAAAAAACTGCAGGAAAAAAATGGAACCAAAAAGAATTCAAAATAAAATTAGACAAAGGCTGAATGCAAAGGTGCAAACTTAAGCCAGACCAAGAAAACACATCAAATCAGAAGGGAAACTTTTGAAAGATAGATGCAGTCATGTGCATTTTCATCTTGGAGAATCAAATACAAAAGAACAGCCAACGTTATTGGCTCCTACGGGAATGCTGCAAAATTTTACAATAGGTCTCTTAAGACACTTCTGCTTTTCAAATAGCATTGCTGTAGCTGTATGCTGTGAAAGAGATTTGGTTACAGGAGCGTTCACTGGACTCCAAATTTTCTCTCCTGGTATAGATTAAGTGTGCTGCAAAGACAGAGCAGGCATGCCAACTAGCACTCGTTTAGAGTGTGCTTCATCTTTTCATTTAAGGAAGACTTGCTGCCTCAAAAGATTTAATTGGGAGGCAGGAGCAAGTGCAAAATTACTCCTTTCTGCCGTCAGTACTGAGTAATATGAAAACATATCATTGCTTTTGTGGATTAGATTTCTTTTATTTTATATTTTGAAATATTTCCATTTAATAGGTTAAATATTTTCAAAGGGAGGGGAACAGAAGGAAGATATTTGTATTAGGTTCAAAAATGTATAGTTTTATCTTCTGTTAGTAAAATGAGAGTAATATTGTTTGAAGTGCTTAGCTTATCCAGAAGAATAGCACATGTTGGGCCACTGTGCTATTCTTCTCATGATGTCTCTCCAACATGCAGTGCCTTTGAGTGTCCTGGACTACACCAAAAATGCAAGGAGCATCCTTGCCTATTCTGGGACCAATCTGCCCCTTGCTGAGTATTCTGAAGGAAAGGTAATGTATGGCTTTGCTTCCCCTATGTAATACAAACTGTATGCCTCCCTCAATGCAGGAGGGACACTCACTGCCAAGTAGGGAAGTTTCTGCTGTCTCTTTCTGCCATGGGCTGCCCTGGCTCTGCACTAATCCTGCTCCAAAAATTCTAAAAGTCCAAAAAGACTGAAAGTCTCAAGCCAGTGGTGACTCACCTTATGTTTGTGCTCAATACAACAGGTGGGGTCCTGTGCTAGTCTCCTTGTTTTACTTAGTACTGAGTTTTGGGGTGTCTCCCTTAAAAGCTGTTTCACTTCAGAAAGCTCCAAAATTCACCTGAAAATAATTTCGGTTTCCCTGGCTTTTGAATTCTGAGTTTCTAAAATTCTTTGGTTACCTGCCTCTACATGCTGAGAGAGAAACCTGAGCTTTTCAGCATCCACATGTCCTGTCACACATGTTGCTGTAGATATGGGATTTAAACTGGAGCAAGGAACTCTCACTGTAAAGAGTATTAGAGAAAAAAGAGGATCACTGGACAAATAAATATCCTGGTGTGGTGAGTCTAGGCTTTGACCTTTCTCCCAGCTCAGTGGAGGAGGAGCCATAGGTTAAAACGTCTCCTACTCCTAGCCCCTACTGATATTCCAGGGCATGGGAAGGTTGGCTACTTGCACAGGGGTAAAACCCTGTCTCTTAGACAGGTAAACTGTGCTGTTCCCAGATGAATTCTCAATGGACACTTCAATGTTTCATTGACTCCCCATGAAATAGTTTTCCAGTCATAATAACCAGTCGGTCTTTTGGGATTGTTTATCTAAATGTAGGAGTCTTCAGAGTGAAGCCTTATAGTTTAGACTTCCTGGAGAACAGATACTACCTCCTGGAGTACAATTACCTCGTCTTAAGGATGCTGTTGAGACAGATCTGAACAGTCATGTCCTATTTTTTACTGCCTGTAAAAGTAGCCTAGACGGCTACACCAGAGATGCCTCAGGATGGGTGAGAAGAGTTCTACCATAGGTGTCTCCTAGGATAAGAGTCATGGCTACTACACAAGTCATTTAGGAAGTGGATGGGTACACATAATTTTGACCGTAACACCTTGCTACTGTCTGCTGGATTTGTAAGCGTAACAGAAGGATTAAAGGCTGCAGGCTCCCTGAGATCCTTTTAATAATTTTTCTTCCTTACCTTTGTATTTCTTACTAAGTTTTACCATAATTAAATACACCAGTGCAATCTTTTTGTAGTATGACAAATATTTATAGCAAACTTTGGTTTAATAGATCATCGGAAATAACCATGTTTGAGAAGAAACTTTCATTTTTTAAACAAAACAGGGTTTGAATCCCTTATGACTTAAATCTCGCTACCCAGCAATAGACTGCCATCCTAGATGATGTGTGTGTGCGTGCATACTTGTTTATTTATTTATTAGCCAAAACCAAGTATTGACATTCTAAGATCTTGGCTGGTCAGATAAAAATCTTCTTCTTTGTAAAGATTGGCCATTTCTCAAGCCACAGGAACTTTAAACAGTTTCCTGGCAGACACTGAGGAAACAGGTTGAAGTGGGCAGTGTGATGAAAGGGGAGACCACCCCTTTAATCCTACAGGTTGCTGAAATCTACAGTAGGCTTTTGTTTTTCTCATTACTTGTTTGTTTATTTAATTTTGTTTTTTTTCCAGTCTGGTCAAATGCATTACAGAATCTGCAAAGAAAATGTCTCAAATGTGACATATAATTTTTTTTTTTTTATTTTTTTTTAAAAGAAAGCATTGCATATTCCTCATTCTGGTGGATACAATGTCTGCATTCACACCTGCTCCATGGTTACACCAGTCTCCAAGTGGAAACTGGTTCAGCCAGTAGCCCGTTACTGGTCTTCTGTAGTGATCTGACTGTATAATGTTTGCAGTCTTGGGCTCAGATCAGACCTGTAAAATCCTAGGCTTATGTGAAACTAGCCCTATGGAAACAGGCATCTGTAGGGAAGAAAACAGAAAGATTCCTTGCACCTCCATAACACAAGGGCTCCATGATGCTTGTGCCAGCAATAGCAGAAGCTTCTGAGAAAGGAGTTGGTGAGGACAAGAACAATGCATCCTTTCAAAGTGAAGCCCTGTGCTCTGGCCAGGTTTCCTCCTGCATCTGTAGGTGCTGGGCCTGCTTGCCTTCTTTCATGATATATTAAAAGCACCACCATTAAGGTCCCATCACCAGGGGGGCACATGCCTCTGAGAACCTGAAGCGAGATAGCGTCTATGAAATCTGGATGTGTCTTCTGGGCTTCACCCAGGCCACCAGCAGGGTTTGCCTGTGAGATTAGAAGGCTTTTTTTTTTGCCACATTGCTGAAAGGCCGTGATAGCAGGGCTGAAGGACAAAGGTATACACGCTCCTGTGCCGTGAGGCACTGTGATGGAGGTGACCAAGGTGGAGCTGGACAAGAGGTTTGTCTACACTGCTTGAAGCAGTGTTGTGCAGAGGCCCCAGACAGGGTCAGAGCCCCGCAGAGCTGCAGTAGCAGAGCTGCCTCTAGGCTAATTAATCCTGCTTTGCAGCATTTTTACTGGTAAAAATGAAAACTTAGAAAAATTTCTGCTGAAGGTAACTCATTTCCACCTCATTAACTTCCACTTAGTCATAGGTTTATAAAACAGCATCACTTTCTTATTAGTTTCATCTGGCAAATCTAAGGACTCCAAATGCATAGAAGACAAGTGGGAGGAGAAGAGGAGAAATCTGCAATTAATCAAAATTAATGGCCACATTTTTTCTCGTCTTTTCCTCAGTTGTACTTTATTCAATTTTTCTTTGGATTTCTTTTCCCTTAGGAATGTTCTTTTCTCTCTGTCATCAAGAATACAGTAGCAGAGTCACATCATCTATCAAAGAGGTCCCAGAATTGCCTGTCACTAATTTTGTGATTATCAGAAAGACTGTCCTCAGGGCAAAATCTCCCCTTGCTTGCTCCCTTTGGGAACATATTTGTTCAGATCCTGCAGGAAAGTTCCTTGCCCAAAGACACAATCCTCTAAATAGGCAAGATATTGGAGGAAGCATAAGGACAGAAGAGTTTTGCCAGTCACAAATACTCTGAAGAGCAAGAGTAATGCACTCTCATGAATGATGTATCAGACCTGTTGTGCTGTGAGCTGGAAGTCTTGCAAAGCAGAGAGAAATCCACAAGTCAGTTTTAAGCAACAGTGCTGCCTGGTCCTACTCTCTACTCTGGGAGAGGTTACGGTGCATGCTGGGCTGGGTCCCTGGTGTTGTACCTAATCCTGCAGCCCACTTCCCCCTATAGCCAGAGAATCTCACTGTGGCATGGGAGCTGTGGCTGTGCTGTGTGTGAACCATGTTGATTTCAGGCACCATAGGCCAGATACCACTACAAAAGGGACAACGGTTTGTGTACAATGCCTAACATACATAATATGTATTCCCACAGAAAGAGTAAAGAAAGACTTGTATTTTAATTAACTGGGAATAAAGGCATAGCCAGGTTCAAGGCCTTGTTAGCTGATGGAATGCTAGCCAGCTTGTCATATTAAAATGCGTTTTGCTAGAAGCGTACTGAAATTCTGACTAAGAGAAGAAAAACCTGACACTAATCAGTGCAGTCCAACACACTGAGAAGTGCCTTTTTGATGTACTTGGACTTAAAAACAGTATTGGTGGTGAAAATTTGCTTGTGGATTTGAACCTTAAATCATTACACTCAACATAATCTGGAGTACTGAAATTTCAAGAAAGACAGGGAACTACTGGAGAGTCCAGCAGAGAGCTATGAAGATGATCAGGGGACTGGAGCATCTCTCTTATAAGGAAAGGCTGAGAGACCTGGATTTGTTCAGCATGGTGAAGAGAAGACTGAGGGGAGATCTTATCAGTGCTTATAAATATCTAAAGGGTGGGTGTGAAGAGGATGGGGCCAGACTCCAGTGGTGCCCAACGACAGGACAAGGGGCAATGGGCACAGGTTGGAACACGGGAAGTTCCACCTGAATATGAGGAAAAACTTCTTTACTGTGAGGGTGACAGAGCAGTGGAACAGGCTGCCCAGAGAGGTTGTTGAGTCTCCTCAAAACCCGCCTGGACGCAGTCCTGTGCCCCCTGCTCTAGGTGTGCCTGCTCAAGCAGGGGGGTTGGATGAGATGATCTCCAGAGGTCCCTTCCAACCCCTACCATTCTGTCCTTCTGTGAATGCTAATTTTATTAATTTTATTAATCACAGCCCTATATTATGAGCAGTGAGTACTAACTTTTCCCAAAAAAAAGCTCCTCCTGCACAAGTCTTGTGCAAATCTTCTACCATAGCAGCCAAATTCCTGTTTTTCTTGTGGCTCTGCCTCAAAAATTATTTTCTGTTTCCATGCCCTGTGCTATTCAACCCCATGAAACCTAAACAAAGGTAATCTTAGATGAAGAGAAATGGAAACTGAAGGTATTTCAGATGCAATAAATATTGCGAGAATAAAGACTAATAAATGAGCACTAAGGTGCATGTCTGTTCAGTCTCTGCTCAGTGAGGACTTGGGGTAAAAACCTGGCTATGATGAAGACAGTGAGAATTTCACCATAAAAAGCATGAGGCTTTCACCCAGTCTCCAATGTTGCTGCTCAGAGGATGAAGCATGAACACTTTTTGACTTTCCTGTGCCTCATCAGCTGTCACAGTGAAAATATTTTTCATGAACCTTCCTCCTGGAAACTGGTTTTGCTACAAAAGTAGTTGAGAACTGCTTCAGCAATGCAATTTCTCTATTCTTTTTTTTTTCTTTTTGACTACTACATGATACTTATTCTTTATGCCACACAGGTGCTCCACATACTCTCCAAAGTTCTCAGATCAGTTTTACCAATTCCTGGATATACACCGACAAAGTTTCTCACATGACTGAAATTAGGTAGAAGGTTTATATAACCTGGCAAAGATGGGTTAAAAATCCACTTCAGCTGTGTCAATATGGTGAACTGTAGCTACCCTGAATAATCTTGTCAATACAGATACATCTAGAATATGCCAGATCTGGCTACCAGCAGGAAAATTCTGGAAGGGATTTTGTAGGTATACAAATGACCCATATTTCACATGAGCCATCAAAAGTCAACAGAAATCCGTGCTCCTAAATCATTGAGGTGGTTTAGGAAAATCCCACCCTTAAAGAGCTCCACAGCTCAAGCTGGGTGATGGTTTGAAGGATCTGCCATCATCTGACAAATTTCTCCCCAGCCAACCTGCAGAAATAAAGAAAGGGGCAAATCAGTGCATGTCCTAAAGGAGGAAGAGGTAGCGGTGCTGACCTGACTGCTCCTACAACAGCCAGGGAACAGAAAAGCTCCTAAGTGGATCCACAGTCTGCAGGAAATGTTTCACCACATTTCTGAGTTGAAAAAATAAATGGAATAATTCCAGGGACCCTCTTTCTTAACAGAGTGAGATGTTCTTACTGCAGTATATAGCCGATTATATTTTCCAAGTAAAATTCCATCTCTTCAGTTCACTGGCTCACAGGTTTTTTCTTATAAAAAAGGAGCTATATGGAATCATGTTCTTCACATGTGTCTGAAATATTTGGGGTCATTAAGTTAAATGGTTTGTTTCTGCCAGATAACCAGAATTCAAAGGAAGAGGAGGGAAGTATTTTCAATTTACCCTAGGAAAAAAAAAGGAATATACTAGAGGTAAAAAGTACTCGGTGCTTAGAGAGAGTATATCATTAAATGTGTCATCTCATAGTTAGAACAAAAATTCTATTTTCTCAAGGAAATATACAGCTCTCAGCCCTCCTTTGTTCATATTTCTAACAGCCTTGAGACCAGCACGCATACAGAGAGATAAGTGAGCTATAGCAGTGTATAACATACTGATGATATATAGGTATATACATTCTACTTATACATCTCTGTGAACACTTATGTCAAAATCTAATTGCAGGTTTCTTCAGTTACTACATTAGAGATGATAACTTCGTGTAAATATCAATGTGATGCTCCTTGAGATAAATTACATCTCAATGTTCTGACAACTCTTTCAAGACTTTAAGAGTGAAGTGTTCATAATTTTTTAAATTTTGAATGCTTTAATTTTGTTTTGAGATTTATTGCTGTTATTCTTGAAAATTAAAAATTGCAATTACCAGGCTAATATTACAACAATATATGATTACATTTGACATTTCCTTCCTCATTTGCCCCTCAGATGTTTAAGAAAATTTGGTTATTTGATTTAATTTCAAATAGACCATGTTTCCAAAATCCACTGTTACGTGGAATTTCTGATCTGTATATGGATTCAGCATGTCTGTATGTATATAAAAGCAAATGCAACAACAAACCAGTAAGTACACCATTAATTACCCTCTATAGAAATATAAAATTACTAAATACTGGATTATATAACTGTTACACTTGACTCTTCCTGCTATTCTACTCTGTTATAGTAGTGCTCCTGTGAATTTTATTGAATGTCTGTAAGGCCTTCCAAACCAAGGAATAAATTCTCCATAACTGTCTCAAACTGTCTGACATTTTAAAGTGCTAACATGTTTGAAATAGTTTCCTATATCCTGTGCCCCTCCGCATTTTATTTCATGTCTATGTCTGCTGCTAATTAGGACCATCTTCTTTCTTCTTCTTTTTCATTTGCATTTGGAGAGTTTACATTTAAACTTCACATATCGCTTTTCTCCAAGACCCTTCTGTTGTACAATTATTGGTTTTATAGCTATTCAGGTTAATTTGGCTACATATGTTTTTTTTCCACTGTAGAAGAAGTTTGGGGTTTTTCTGACTGAAACTATGAAAGAAGGCNATTTGGTTGGCCCATAAATGCTGCTCAAAGATTTATTTCAATTATAGTTTCCCTTTCAGACCATGTATTTTATTAACACTGTGCACAGAATTTTAAGAAACAAATATAATTTAAAGATTTTGTTATGACTGGCATTTTTAAAATAAAATCCTTCTTATATTATGCCAGTGCTTCCCCGATGTTATATTCTAATGAAAACTCAGCTAAAAATGTTCTCGTTGGAACAAGTTACTAATGGTGAAAAATGAAGAATGAATAAAACAACCTATGCAAAAACCTACATATTCAAAGAAAAAGAAAGGAAAAAGAAAAATTCTTAGGTTCAATGGCACGTTTTATTTCAGAAAAAAAAATTCTTTCTTGAACTTGCAGATCTGTCTGAATATTTATCTTGGTTCAATTGCCTCTTTACACTGTCTAGTATAGATTGGCTGTCTTAGTGTCTATAGCTTTGCCCTTTGCAAGAACTGCACTATTTAGCTGGAGCAGTGGAAAGATGCTTAAGAATATTTTCAGTTTGAAAGCATCATTCAGTCCTTCTCTCAATCTGCTTATGCAACTTAAATATTTTTAGTGCCTGGGAGTTCAAAGCTGTTAATGTGTTGTGTTTCTGAATGACAAATAGAACACACTAAAAACAGCATTACACTGTTTTTTTAAGAAAGTTTCAGGGAAATTCATGCAGCTCTAAGTGAAACTCTACCCTGCCTTTAGCCATCCAAGTATTTCCTTCCTTGTACAGAGGGCTGAATGATTCATTGTACCCGGGTTCTCTGTTCACTGGTAGGTATGAAGCTGACGTGACTACATAACGCAGCCAGAGAACAGAAGCTCTTCTCAGGCTGAGAATCTGAGACACCTAGCAGCAGCCATGGAAGGGAAACTTTCCTTCTCAGGATTTATTCATTATATAAGGTCTTGACAGCTGACAGAAATGGTACCCATTTTTCTTAGCAAGGTGCCTGAATTGCATTGTTCCCATTTGTGACAACAACCAAGGAATTTTTCACCAGGAGATATGCAGTGAAACTAGACCTGCAGACTGATTGAATAAGTAAATAATTTCATAAAACTGAAGTATTAAAATGACCTATTTTAAAAGAGGTGTCTGCTGAAAATTAAGAGACTGAGTAGAAAAGGTTGTATTTTCTCACTCTATAAC
>WEKW01028906.1:0-19874 GCA_013389905.1 Sula dactylatra | reverse complement strand
CATGGGCACAGGCAGGTGCCTGCCCAGCCCTGCCCTGTGGANCCCAGCCCTGCCCCGTGGGAAAGGACACAGGGCAGGATGAAGCCCCGTGGGGCAGGACAGACGTGCTGCCAAAGCTCTGGCTCCCTCCGTCTGCCAGAGGAGCTGGTTTTGGCCTTCCCTTCTAGTGACCAAAAGGTGACCAGGGGATGCAGGACGTAGAAACGCCCCCCATCCCTCTCGTTCCAGCTGCCTGCCTGCCCACCCCTCAGCCCCCAGCCGGCCTGCCCGGCCTCCCTCCCTGCCGCCATGCTGCCTGCTCCCTGCCCAGGCTCTGCACGGAGGGCAGAGGCCGTTCACAGGATGGCATAGGCATGGTTGGGAACCTCTCCTGCCCCCTGCCAGCCCTCACTGCAGCTGCCAGACCCCAGAGAGCATGGGGGCCAGCACCGCACCGCCCAGCCTTGCCGTGGGACGTGGCACCACGACTCACTCAAAAGCGGCAAGGCAGGAGCCAGTGGGCCAGACGAGGATGAGGGGGTTGCTGCCCTCGCCACTGCCATCCTCCTCTTCTACCTCCCCTGCTGCCTCCGTCCTGCTGCTCACCACCCACAGCCGGTCCAGGGCCAGGTGGAGCTGTGGGCGCACGGTGGTGCCACGTCTGCAGAGAGGAGAGGCAGGCACTGAGCTGGAGGTGGCCTCCTTGGNTCCCTGGGTTCCTCCGGGCAGAGCCCCATCTCCCACCCGCCCTTGGGATGGACATTGATGCATCCAGCACCAAGGTCACAAGGCCTGTGGCTGCTGCCAGGTGTCCCTGCCCTGGTCCCAGGGATGGGGGATGGGGGAAAGACAGCTGAGGTCTCAGGGTCTTACTGCAACTTGGCAACGACCAGTTCCTCCTGGAGGAGGAGAAGGTGCCTCTTGCTCCTCTTGTGGCCCCGAGTCAGCCACACGTCCACGCTCAACACCGGCTCGGCATCGGTGAGAGCCTCCCTGCAGAGCAGAGAGCGGTGGGCATGAGCAGCGCTGCTGCTGTGGAGCCCAGCTGTGCCTGTGTGTCCCCAGCCCATGGCGGGAGCCCACCTGGAGCCACAGCAGCAGTTGGCCTGGCCCATCCCGCCCGGGCCAGGAGGACCGTCGCGGCGTGTGGTACTGGCTGACGCCAAGACGTGAGCGAGGCTGCGAAGCGGGGTGCCGGTGCCAGTGCCGGCCGCTGCTCAGCCAGACCCTGCCTCCTCCCAGCGCTGCTCTGTGCCAGCACAGCTCTGTCCTGCTGGCAATGGTGGCTGTTGGCTCCAATGGACCAACGTTCCGACCCCAGTGGAAACTGGGCGGGGACCAGGGGGGTACTGGGTGGGGGTTCTCTCCAGTATGGCCCTCTCTGTCTTGCACTGGGGAGCCCAGAGCTGGACACAGCAGAGGGGAAGGATCACCTCCCTCCACCTGCTGCCAACGCCTTGCCTACTGCAGCCCAGGACACAGTTAGCTGCCTTTGCCCCAGGGGCACTTTACCAGCTCCAAACTGGGCAGCCGGGGGTCTGCCGTGACCCCAGGTCTCCGCACAGCTGCTTTCCAGCTGGGTGTCCCCCAGCATAAACTGGTGCAAGGGCTTGTTCCTCCCCAGGTGCGGGACTTTGCTCTTCTCCTGCTTGAGCTGCATGAGGTTTCTGTCAGCCCCTTTCTCCCACCTTTCGGGGCCCCTCTGGTCGGCAGCACGACCCTCCGGCGCGTGAGCCTCTCCTCACAGTTTTGTGCCATCTGCAGGCTGCCTGAGGGTACGCTCTGCGCCATCAGCCAGATCACTGCATGGGAACAGGACCCGCATAGTGCAGCGCAGGGGCTTGCCGACACGCACTTTGATATGACGTAACCTGTCACAGAAGGTTCAGAAATTTATCTTATTATCATTTTTGATTATTTATACAGCGCTTCCCCTTTTGATTCCTGCAAGCTATTAAAAGGTGTTCAAACCGTCTCATTTTTCATTTCAATGTCACACCTCTTCATAGCACTGATGTTACGTGTAACATCGGATCAGGTTGTACTCTCACATAGATCGTTAGACAGTAGGTAGCCTAGATTTAAAACCACTCTTCTGGGCACTGCCTCACACACCCTGGGCTAGGCTGGGAGCCAGCTTTCCCACAGTGCTGACTGTTGTGGCTGCTGCCTGTCCTTTCCTGCAGTGCTGCCTGCACCCACCTGGTGTGGCTGACCTTGGGAAGGGTGCCAGAGCTGAGAAAGCCCTGGGAGAGGCAGTGGGGGGAGAAGTTCTTCTCCAGAGATTTGCCAGAACCTCTCCAGAGCATCCCTTTTCCAGCCCATGAGATGCTCTGTGTGACAAGGGAAGGTGCCCGTTGGTCCAATGGACGAGGACCTGCAGGGCTCCCATCAGGCTCCTTTGACCTGCCCATCCTCCAGCCACCACGCCAGGGGCTGGGGGTCTCATCTACACCCCCTGGCAATGTCTCAGCTACCCAGGGGCTTTGAAAACAGGGAAAGACATCAGTTCTTTATGTGACTAGCATGTCCCTTCTCCCCAGGGAAGGTGTTCTGCACCTGGAGACTGTGTGTAAATATTCACCACCCATGTTTGTCTTCATGATGGTGTTGATGCTCTTATAAAACAGTGGTGTTGTGTTGTGGACCAGGTTTTTGAAAGCTGATTTATAATGAACTAAGTATGCACAGATAGTTGTGGAGAATACAAGTGGTAATTAATTGTGAAATAGCTTAGTCTGAATTGGCTTTAATAAAGGGGATCTGTGCTTGCAGTAAGAGTACTTAAAATAAAACCCCAGCACATGACTGAAAAGAGGATTCTGAGAAATGGTAACACACTGATGTTTCAGTTGTTGCTGAGTAGTGCTTACACTAGTCAAGGACTTTTCCAGCTTCCCATGCCCTGCCAGGGGCACAAGAAGCCAGGAAGGGAGGGGGCACAGCCAAGGCAGCTGCTCCAAACTGGCCAAAGTGATATTCTATATCATGTGACATCATGCCCCGTATATAAAGCTAAGGGAAGGAGAAGGAATGGGGGGGGACATTCAGAGCAATGGCCTTTGCCTTCCCAAGTAACTATTAGGTGTGATGGAGCTCTGCTTTTCCGAGGATGGGTGAGCATCTGCCTGCCCTCTGGAAGGAGTGAATGAATTCCTTGTTTTGCTTTTGTTCTGTGCACGTTTTTTGCCTAAGTTATTAAATTGTGTTTATCTCAGTCCATGAGTTTTCTCACTTTTGCCCTTCTGATTCTCTCCCCCATCCCACCGGGGTGGGGAGCGAGTGAGCGAGAGGCTGTGTGGGTCTGAGTTGCTGGCTGGGGACAGACAGAACTCTAGGGGTCTCTGGGCTCCTATTCCAGTGCTGGACTTTCTGCCCTGGTGATTTTGTTATTATTATTCTTTATGCCAAGCTAGTCAAGCATTACACAGCTCAGTGCAGGACAGGGCAAGGTGACCTTCATGTCTTTGAACATTTTTAAGCTGATTCCATGCAGAGACACTGTCGATAGTCGGTGGGGTCTAGCAAGTGATTTCTCAGCCCTGAGGGTAGCCATCTCTTCGTGAGTTGTGTCACCCTCTGGGCCCCGTTTACTACTGACCATGCTTTGACTCTTTCCCTTTACCGTTATGCTGGTCAGACACAGCCTGAAGTAGCTCCTGGCATTACAGTATTCAGGGGTGCTGAAGATGCTCTAGAGTACAAAGATATCATGGTGGGGCATGACATGACAGGAATGCCTCAGGAGACCTTTCACCTTCTGGAGGAGGGTGAAAGACAGGCTGGACACATGGTTTTGTTTGAGCAAATATGGGATGCTTTGTTCAGGCAACCACGTACCCCAGTGGGACTTTTGGTACTGTTTGGAACTATTTTACATACACTGTAGTATCACTTTGTCCGTATGAGTCTCTTCAAGGCAATTCTCACTTCCTTATTCCTCAGAGTTAAACATGGGGATCACAACTGTGTAAAACAGGGCAAGGTATTTGTCAGTGTCTACAGACTCCCTTGATTGTTGCTTTAAGTAGACAGCTGTGGCTGAGCCATAGAAGAGAGTCACCGCCCTGAGGTGTGAAAAGCAGGTGGAAAAGGCTTTGTCTCTGCCCAGAACTGAAGGTATTTCCAGAATTAATATTTTTTATTAGTCTTAATAAACTAAAATTATTTTAATCTAATAATTTTAAGGGTATAATTTATTACTTTTCAGTTAAGTAATTTATATTCAGTTGATATTGATCCAGAGTGTCTCTTCAAGAGGTCTGAACAGTTAGGAAAAGCAGGCCCTTAAGGTCCAACACTGTATGGACAGCCTTGCTCCTCACCTCCCCAATCCCAACATTTCTCTCATCAGCCACCTGGGACTTGCATTACTTTTCCTTACATCAGACCTCCTTTGAAGTTTGCAGCTGGATGTTACAGCTCCTTTGCACCAACTCCCAGGCTGCCTTCCTTAGAGAACTGGCTGCACACAGGCACAGCAGCCTTCTTCCTCTTTGCAAGCAAAGTAAAGCATGATAAAGTTTCATAAACAAGAGAACACACTCTGCAACCATATGGTAAGTACCAGCTGTGTACAATGAAGTTACTTTTCTACAAGAGATAATCTTATCAGAAATGTTTTAGAGAGATAGATACAAAAAGATAGATATAAACATAATTAAGAGTTGTCTAAGGAGAGGATTAGGCTGTTGAAAGACATGGAAGGTTTACTCCCTGAAGCTCAAAGCAGCAGCAGAGAGGAGAGGAATCTGAATGAACAAAGAGTAAGGGGAGGAGAAACCAGGAGAAGAGTGGAAAGGGCCTTTGTGTAGACAGCCTGCTGAAAAGATGACTTTACAGATGGTCATTGTATCCTGGGCAGGGGAAAATATGTGAAAGACTGGAGAAAAGAAGTACATGCTGTAACAGGCAGAATAACGGTAGTGAAGGTACAGGGGAAGATCAACATTTCTTTGGGATATCCCTTTTGAAAGGTCATTGGATTGGCAGACGTCTCTTGTGAGAGAGGACAAGAAAGTGTTGCACCCATCTTTGAGGAAGTTCAACCCAGGGAACCTCAGCCTGTACCAGCTCACATTGGTGAGGAGTGTGCCACCAATTAGAGTCTTCTTGGGTGGCATTTCTGGGCACATAAAAGAAAATCTAAGTGTCAACATAGACTTACAAAGAGTAAATCATGCCTCACCAACCTGATAGCCTGCAGTTGTGCATGAGGAGATAAAAAGTGGATGTCATTTGCCTCAGCTTCAGCAAAACTCTTGACATGGTCTCCCTCAATATTCTTCTACCCAAGGTCGGACATTACTGTCTGGATGCATAGACAAAGAGACGGGTGAAACACCAGTTGGATGATGAGGCTGAGAGAGCAGTGGTGAAGGGGTCATACCCTACCTGGAGGCCAGTGGGACCTACTGGGGCATTGTGGGGCAGCACAGGGGACTCTTCTGTATCTTTGATCTGGAGGAGGCAAATCTCACCACATTTGTCAATGACACTAAGTTGGGAAGGCCAGTCCTACTCCGTAGGGATGCCATTCATGGGAAACCTGAGAGGTGGTAGTACTGTCTTGTCAGGAACTTCAGGAGAGAGAAGGAGAAAGGCCAGGCCTTACACTGGGGAGAGACTAACACCCTGCAGCGGCGTGGCTGGGAGCTGCCTGGCTGGGAAGCAGCTCTGTGGAAATGGCCCTGGTGGTGCTGGCGGACAGAAGGTAAAGCATCATCCAGCAGTGCAACCTGGTAGCAAAGGTGGTCAGCAGTGCCTGGGACTGTATAAAGAGGAGCCTGACCAAAAGAGTGAGGGGGAAGTGATTGTGTCCCCCTGTTCATCACTTGTTAGAACACCAGTACACAACTGTGTCAGTTTTTGAGCCCCTGGTTCAAGTGTGCTGTGTCTGGCTCAGATGGGGTTAACTTCCTTCTTAGCAGCCCCTATGGTACTATATTTTGCATTTGTGCCTGAAACAATGTTGATAGCACACCAGTGTTTTTTCTGTTGCTTAAGTGTGTTTACACAGCATCAAGGTCTTCTCTATTTCTCACTCTACTCCCTCCCAGCAAGTAGGCTGGGGTGGGCAAGAAGTTGGCAGGGGAGACACAGCCAGGACAGCTGACCCCAGCTGACCACAAGAATATTCCAGACCGTATGATATTGTGTTCACCAAGAAAAACTGGAGCAGAATAAGAAAGAGGTGGGCTTTTTTTGTCGTTCAATGTTTGTCTTGCTGAGAGATTGGCTAGTCTGCTTGTGGGAGGGGGTTAGTAATTGCCTTTGCATTTATGGTTGGTTGGGTTTTTTCTCTCTTTCCTTCACCTATTGAACTGTCTTTGTCTTGACGCACAACTTTTCACACTTTGTCTCTTCTTATTCTCCCCTCCATCCAACTGGGGAAGGGGAGAATGGATTGAGTAGCTGTGCGGCTGCTGGGCTATTGGCCAGAGTCAACCCACCGCAACAAGAAAGGTGTTGCTAACGAAGAGCAAGTTCAGCAGAGCTGCTCAGGGGCTGGAGCACTTGCCTGTGAAGAGAAACTGAGGGAAAGGGCCTTGTTCAGCATGTGGAAAGGAAGGCCTTGGGAACCTTGTAGCAGCCTGCTAGTCCCTGTGGGGAGGTTTTCAGGAATATGCATTCAATCTTGTCACTGTGTGGTGCTGGGCAGTAAGGTAATGGACAATAGTCAGAGGTTGACATAAGGAAGGTTCATGACCAAGATAAAGAAAATCTCTCCCTCCATGAAGGCATGCAAGCATTGGAGCAGGTTTCCCAGAGACAGCTCCCGCTGGATAAAGCCTTGAGCAATATGCTCTGACTCCACGGCTGATCCCACTGTGAGCAGGAGGCCAGAGCAGAGACGTCCTGAAGTCCCATTCAGGAGGCTGGAAACATAAATGATGCTGTGGTTCCTTCCCTCCTGCGTCTGCCCTTGATGTCAGCAGCCAAAGCTCTCAGGTTCCCTGGGACCATGGAAGTAAGTCAGACGTTAGCACAGTCAGGACAACTGCAGCTTCCTTGTCCTCCTCTAGGCAGTGTGGCTCAGATGCTTCACAGGTATCCCCAAACAGCCCTGATCATTTCCTTTGCTTCACCTTTCACTCCCTTTTTCACTCAAGCCTTGCTCTTTAACCAACCTTATTCCTTCCCATGCAAAAACCCAACCCCTTTTCACCATTTCCTCACTAGCCCTGTGTTTGCTCCCTTTGCACCTTCCTTTGGTGTCTGAGACGGTTACCACAGTGCTTTCTACCTTGATTAGCAAGCCTATTACACTAGTACTCTCTTCTTATCTGTAGTGTCTTGCAGCTACTGATGTTCTGATCTTGTTAGAGGCACCACAGCTTGGGATGAACATCAGCACATGTACTTCAAAAGCTGGACTGTTGGACGTTCAATCCAGAGGGACCTGGACAGACTGAGGGATTTGGCCAACAGAAACCTGAAGGTTTCAAAGGAAAAGCTGCAGAACAACTCCATGCATCAGCATGGGCAGGGACATGAGCAGCTAAGGAGTGCCCTGAGGAGAAGAGCCTGGGCACCAGAACAGATGCCATAGGGACTGGTGGGCCCCACATTTCAAAAGAAAAGTGAATAAACTGGAGAGAGTCAAGAGGAGGTCAGCCAAGTTGGAGCTAGGGGCCTAAAGCATAAGCTGTGAGGAGAGTCTGTCCCTCTCTAGCCTGCTAAAGGAGAGGCACAGGGAACCCTGTCAACAACCTGGAGAGATGACAGAGCCAAGCTCTCTGCAGTGGCCAGTGAGCCACAAACTGCCTCTTCAGAGCTTTAGGCTGAGCCTTAGGAAAAATGAAATGGACTTGGAGGAGCATTGCTGTGATCTTGACTTTCGGGGCTCTTCAGGTTTCAGTTCCACAAAGTCACAGCCAGCCTGGAGGTTGGACTAGAGAACCCCAGCAGTCTAGTCCCCACCAACCCTTCCATGAGCCTGTGCCTTGCCATGTGCTCTATGAGAAGAGATTAAGCTGGAGGTGAGGGTCTCTACATCATAGGACGTTTCCAAGTGTAGGGGAGCTTAGGAGGTCTTGAGTTCAATGCCTGGCTCAAAGCAGGGCCAGCTCTAAGGTCAGACCAGGTTGCTTAATAAATGTCACCGTCCACAGAGAGAGTTTACACATGATCCAGGCATGGAAGCCACCATTACAGAAATGGAGATGATGCCTTTGACCACCTCACAGAACAGAGCTATCGGTACACCATGCCTCCTGAGAACATCCACATTCTTGTCCAGGGGAGTGTGATTCTGATGCAAGTTTCCTGGAATATTTCCAGACCACGGGGTGCTTTAGGCTGTAAACAGGATTGAAAGAAATCCTCTGACTTGGGTACTATCAACGTAATTGCTAAAAGAGAGGGAGGTAGAAGAATCTCAGAGCTTCCAGGTTCCTGCTGAAGATTTAAGGCCTCAGAGAGAGGAACAGAAGACAACACTTTTGACCCAGCATAGGCTTTAGATCATTTCACAAGCGATGGCTCTGCTCCACCATCTCAGTCGTTGGCACCCAGAAGCCTCACCTGCTCTTCCTTCCTCTCTTCCCAAAACCTGACCAAGTGATGGGAAGAAAGGAAGCAGAAAGGCCCCAGGCATCTGTGAATGAGCTGCGGTCTGGCACTTGGAGGGCCACTCCGTCACTGTTGTTTCATTGTAAAGCTGATAAAGAATCAAGCTGGGAAGTGAGTCTGCAAGCCCAAATAAACAAGGTCCATGGACAGGCAAGGCTGTGCCTATGGCTGTGTCTGGAGACCAGCACACCTACAGTATAGGTCAAGCTGGGGCTGGAACTCAGGCCTGGGCTTCAGTGGCCTGCCAGGCCCACAGACAGAGGTGTGAGTGGAGGCCCCAGGTGAGGCTGGTGGGGGCCATGAGGGGCTATGGCTGCTCTCAGATCCCTGGCACTGCCTCCATAGGATCCCACCTGCCAGTGCCCTCATTAGGCCAGGCTCATTCCCTGGTATCCAGGAGCTGTGCTCTGTTAGTCTCCCTCCCCATGTCCCTGGGGATCTGAGAGACCACAATTTTGTGGTTGCTACAGCCAAGGCTGATGCTCTTCTTCACATCCCCGACCTTCACACCCCCTTTTGGGAGTAGCATGTGCAGGTGAGCATCAGACTGGGTGGCCCCTTCTGCAGCTCTGCTAAGAACTTGTCCATAAACACCACAAGAAACCTCCTGGACTGTTTGTGTCTTGCTGTCTCCCTTGACCAGTGACTACCAGGGAAACTAAGTCCCCCGTAACAGCCAGGTTCTGTGATCCACAGATTTCCTCTGGTCATTTAAACAAGACTGTTCTCTCCTCAGCTGCACTGTATGGCCTGTAACTCTGTCCTGGATCTGGCTGGGGTGGAGGAAATTCTCTTCATAGCACACCATATGGTGATCTGCTTTGGATTTGTAACTAAACCGGCACTGATAACATACCAGAGTTTTGGTTACTGCTGAGCAGTCCTTGTAGAGAATGAGGGTTTTCTCTTTTTCACTCTGGCCCCACAGCAAGTAGGCTGGGGGTACGCAAGAAGCTGGGACAGCTGACCCAAAATGACCAAAGGCATATTGCATACAATAGGACATCGTGCTCAGCAATGACATCTCAGGGAAAAGAGGATGAAAAGAGGACATTCCTGGTCATGATGTTTGTCTTCCCATGTCACTGTTACATGGGATGAAGCCCTGATTTCCTTGGAAATGGCTCAACCCCTGCCTGCCTTCTCATGGGAAGTAGTGAAGTAATTCCTCATTTTGCTTTGCTTGCACACACAACAGCTTTTGCTTCACCTATTAAACTGTCTTTGTTCTGACCCATGAGTTTTCTCACTTTTGCCACTCCTGATTCTGTCCCCCATCCTGCTGGGGGTGTAAGGGGTGAGTGAGCAATTGATTCTGGGTGTTTAGTTGCTGGCCAGTGTCAAACCACAACTAGTTCTTACTACAGTGTCCTCCTTTCTGCTCTCTCCTTTGACCCACACACAAGCTCTCACCTATCGTGTTGTCTGTCCAACAGAAGAGCTCCATATATCTGTGCTGCCCTGACATAACACAGGGCATCCCTCACCCCTCATCTTTCCTGTTGTTCTCTCCTAAAGATGCTGTATCTCCATCCACCACAAAAGCCATTGGAGCTGTCCTTCCCTACCTCAGCTCTTATTCCACTGATGCCACAGCTGTGTGATGGCACCCAGGGCTCCTCTTGTTGGCACCCCAGGCTGTGGGCCTTGGTGCACATTTGGGGTGCGGCACCTCAGCTGTGGCATCAGGGCCAAAAGCAGATTTGTCACATGGGAAGCTGGTACTCAGAGATTGAATCCCACCTGTGGAAAGGCTTTGCTTCCCAGCATGCTGGAGTGGATGGCAGGTGGCAACATCATGACGAATGTGGTTTCCACAAAGAGAGCAAAAGCTGCAGTCCCCAAGGGCAGAGGGAAAGATGCCTGGGCTGTGCAGCCCTGGCAGGAGAGGAGTTTGCTGTCCCAGGTGACTCTGCAGTACCGTGGGGCCTGGAAGGGAGGTGGAGCTGATCTCCAAGAAGGACAAGATGCTGCTGAGAAAGTCCCTGGGGGAGGACAGCCTGTGATCCAACCACACAGTGGACATCATGCTGAGGGCTGACCGGCTAGCTAGCAGCTCTGCAGAGGAGGACCTTGGGGTCCCGGAGGACACCAACCAGAACATGAGCCAGCATCCTGGGCTGAATTAGGAAAAACATTGCTGGCAGATGGAGAGAGGTGACCCTTCCCCTCTCCTCAGCACTGCTGAGGTCACACCTGGAGTGCTGTGTCCAGTGCTGGGCTCCTCAGTACAACAAAGTTGGAGACCTACTAAAGGAAGTGCTGCAAAGGGCCACAAAGCTGGTTGAAGAGCCTGCAGCATCTTCCATGGGAGGAAAGGCTGAGAGAGCTGGGACTGTTGAGTCTGGAGAAAAAATGGCTCAGAGGGATATTATGAATGTGCATAAATACCTGATGGGAGGGATGTAGACAAGGGAGCCAAACTCTTCTCAGTAGTTCCCACTGACAAGACAAGGGGTGTTGGACACAGGTGAAAACACATGACATTCCATGTGAACCCAAGAAAGCACTTTTTCACTCTGAGGGTGGTCAAACACTGGAACAGGTTGCCCAGAGAAGTTGCAGAGCCTCCATCCATGGCGGTATTCCAAACCCAGCTAGACAAGGTCCCGAGCAACCTGCTCTAGCTGACTGTGTCTCAACTGGTGAGTTGCACTTGATGAACTCCAGAGGTCTCTTCCAATCTCAACATGTCTGTGACTCTGTGAGTGTAAAGGAGAAAAGTAAGACCGAAAGTAATGAACAAAACATAGCCTTGACCACAAATAGAGTGGGATCCTGCAGAGAGAAGCCCTGCTGGGGCAGGGGAGAAGTGTGAGGAGGAAGGAGTGGCAGAGGTGTTCTGTGTTGACCATAACCACCATTCCCCATCCCCCCTGCTCCTCTTAGGGTTGGGGTGGGTAGAAGAATTGGGAACAATGGAGTAATTTGAGCCTGGGAAAAAGGATTGGGGTGGGGAAATGGTCTTTAGTATTTTCCTTATGCTTTCTCTCTATCCAATTCTATTTTAATTGGCAAAAATTAAATTAATCTTCCCCCAGTCAACTCTTCTTTGCCCATGACAGGAATTAGGAAGTCATTGCCCTGTCTTTATCTTGACCCATGAGCTATTCCATCTTATTTTCTCCCTTTGTCCTTTGGAGTTGGGGCTGTGAGTGAGCATCTGGGTGGGTGTCTGGCTGCTGGCCAAGGCTAACCCACCACAGGACCACCACGTCAGGACTGCTGTGTCCAGTCTGGGGCTCACCAGCACAAGGAAGATGCTGACAGACTGGAGCAAGTCCTGCCGAGGCCAGAAGGGTGGCTGGGGCCTGGAGCACATTCTGCACAAGGAGAGGCCAAGACAGCTGTTTTTTTGAGAAACACCTCAGAGCCAAGCACAGGAGCAAGGACCCAGGCCAGCTGGGGAGATCTCAGTCAATGCAGATTTTCAAAATTTGTCGAGACATGCACCTGATTGAGCTGGAGCTGTCTGAGAGCAGGTTTGGCTGAGTCCAGCTGCAGCAAGAGCTGTGGGACTTGGTGTGTGTAATGAGTGTCAGGAGGAAACTAGTTTCCTTTTTATTAATAATGGCAGTGGAGTTGGGTATCATGAAGCCCCAGAGGAGGATGGAGGTGACCATGCAGCAAAGGTCTCTCCTCAGAGCTGGGGTGTATGGCTAGAAAGGGAAATGGCCAGTGTGTGGGACTGCTCTGGGACAATTTCCTGTGGCAGTTTCCCCGGTGTGTCCTGGGAACATGGCACAGGTGAGGCCACTCTCTTCTGCACCTTTGATGCCTTGCTTTCTTCACCATGATGCCTGGCTCTGCGCTGTAAGTGCTGGCTGCCTCAACCCTGCGCACTCACACAGCTTAGCTCTACACTGGTGTTTTTCTCTCCTGGTCTCTTTCGACCCCAGCCCAGTCCCTCCCCAGCTCTCCTCACATCCCCTGCCCTCTCCCCAGCTAACCCAGCCCAGCCCAGCAGAGCAGCCCTGGATGGGCTGGCTCCACAGCACTGCCCACCACAGGGTGCTGCAGAGCTCTGGGCACTCACACCACAGCCTCAGCCCCTCTAAAGGGCGCAGCAGCTGCTGGGGGGCAGAGAAGGGGGTTCAAGCTCCCCATCAGCACCAGGGCTGGTGCTGGCCCCAAGGCCATGAGGAAACAGAGGCTAGTCACTCTCTGGCTTTCCTGAATTAATATCGTAGGTGATCCCCAACCCTGACTCCATTTGCCCACTCCTCTGCTCCCACCAGCCCCACTGGCCAGATCAGCACCACACTCCAGGCCCTGAGGGTCCTCAGGCAGCTCCTGCACCTCTCAGCATCCCTTCCTTCTGCCTGCTGGGTTCCCATTCACTCCCATGGCACTGCAGAGTCCTCCTTTGTGAATATGTCAATTTAGTGCTTTATTTTTGGTGGACTTCCCTTTGGAGGGTGTTTCACCTTCTGAGACTCCATTCATTCCAACCAAGGGCACGTAGTGAGTCCCCATCCTCTCCTCACCCATCCAAATTCATTTCCAGAGAGTCTGATATATGCTATCAGTCCTGTCATGCATGAAGCAACCTGAGGAAATAATGGGGAGCTCATGGACCATCTCCACTGCTATTGGACTCCAAGAAGAGTGCCTCTGAAACCAGAATTTGATCCAATGGAACCCAACATTACCATGAGCTTAACCTCAAAACCACTGGGAACAAAAGGAAAGCAGAAACTTTAAAAGACCAATTCCTTGGACATTTTCTTGGAAGCAGATTTGCAGGAAGAGCCCAGCATTCAGCACTGCACCCAGGAGATCCCCTTTTGCTGAAGAGCTGCAATCTGACAGGCAACATCCGATACTGTTTTGTGTAAGGCTCAGAAACAGCAGGATCAAACCTCAACAGTATGAGTAAAAACCCAGAAAATTTCTGTAAGTTAGATTATCACAAAAGAAAAAAGCAGACTCGTGGCCTAAGATAAATGCTGGGAACTGTGGAGAGGAGGGGAGGCAGGTTATTGTCTGTGAAACAGCACCCACTGGATCAGTTTCCAAACTGCATCCTTGAGCTCCTTGTTCCTCATGCTGTAAATGAGGGGATTCACTGCTGGAGGCACCACCGAGTACAGAAATGCCACCAGCAGGTCCAGCAATGGGGAGGACATGGAGGGGGGCTTCAGGTGGGCAAACATAGCAGTGCTGAGAAACAGGGAGACCACGGCCAGGTGAGGGAGGCACGTGGAAAAGGCTTTGCGCCGTCCCTGCTCAGAGGGGATCCTCAGCACAGCCCTGAAGATCTGCACATACGACAGCACAATGAAAACAAAACACCCAAAGTCCACAAAGACACTAACCACAAGTAACCCAGCTTCCCTGAGGTAGGCATCTGAGCAGGAGAGCTTGAGGATTGGTGGGATTTCACAGAAGAACAGCTCCAGGGCATTGCCGTGGCACAGGGGTAGTGAAAATGTGTTGGCTGTGTGCAGCACAGCAGTGAGAATCCCACTGGCCCAGGCAGCTGCTGCCATGTGGACACAAGCTGTGCTGCCCAGGAGGGTCCCGTAGTGCAGGGGTTTGCAGATGGCCACGTAGCGGTCGTAGGCCATGGCAGTGAGGAGATAAAACTCTGCTGTGATCAAAAAGACAAACAGGAAGGCTTGTGCAGCACATCCTGAGTAGGAGATGTCCCTGGTGTCCCAGAGGGAATTGGCCATGGATTTGGGGAGAGTGGTGGAGATGGAGCCAATGTCAAGGAGGGAGAGGTTGAGGAGGAAGAAGTACATGGGGATGTGGAGGTGGTGGTCGCAGGCTACGGCAGTGATGATGAGTCCATTGCCCAGGAGGGCAGCCAGGTAGATGCCCAGGAAGAGCCAGAAGTGCAGGAGCTGCAGCTCCCGCGTGTCTGCGAATGCCAGGAGGAGTAATTCAGTGATGGAGCTGCTGTTGGACATCTGCTGCCTCTGGGTGTGGAGCACTGAACAGGGAGGAAAGGACAGTGACAATTAGGGGAGAATTCTCTGAGAAAAATCCAAGCCATTTCTCATACTACACCCTCCCTGCCCCTTCTCCATTTCCATGGGGTCTTTGTTCAGCTCTGTGGCTGGAGCTCTGGTTGATGCTGGCTTAGTGTGCCGTATGGAGCAGGATCTCATCCTGCTGGGTGCCGAGGAGTCAGCCCTGCTCTGCAGCAGTGGGCTCATGGGAATTGTGGGGGCAGGGATCAGTCCTGGTGTCCCAATATGTCAGATAAAAGTTCTCCTAATGCAAAAGGACTTGACAGTACCTGCACTCCCAGTGCTAAGAAACCACAATCACCGAAGTGTTTGAGAGAGAGGGGATGTTTTTACAGAGTGTCATGGTTTTAGCTGGGATAATTAATTTTCTTCACTGTAGCTAGTATAGTGCTGTGTTCTAGACTTGGTATGAAAATAATGTGATAACACACTGATGTTTTTAGTTGTTGCTAGGTAGCGCTTACACTGGTCAAGGACTTTTGCAGCTTCCCATGGTCTGCCAGGTGCACAAGAAGCCGGGAGGGGAGGGGATACAACCAAGAGAGCTGATCTGAATTGGCCAAAGGGTATTCCATATCATGTGACATCATGCCCAGTATGTGAACTGGGGGGAGTTGGCCGGGGGGGAAGGCGCGATCGCGGCTCGGGAACTGGCGGTGTCGGTCAGCGGGTGGTGAGCGGTTGCAGCTCTTGTGGTTTTTTTTTCCCTTTTCCCTTTATTCCCTGGGTTTCGTTTTATTCTCTCTCATTATCCCTTTGTATTATATTATTATTATTATTATTATTATTATTGTTATCATTACTATTCTTACTATATTTTAATTATTAAACTGTTCTTATCTCAACCCAAGGGTTTTCTTGCTTTTGCTCCTCCGATTCTCTCCCCAGCCCACAGGGGTGGGGGGAGTGAGCGAGCGGCTGTGTGGTGCTTCGTTGCTGACTGGGGCTAAACCACAACACAGAGTGAGTCCTGAAAGGCAAGAGGATTGCCTGTGGATTAGTGCAGAGAGAGGGGACCTTTTCTGTCCCTCTGTCTTTTTCCAAATTGTCCTGAGCTTGTAGCTTTCTGAGACAAACAGTAATCACACTCCCATGTTACCCTGAAAAGACAGCAGGCACTGCCGAGAGCAGAGGGACCCGCTGCTGAGCACCAAGTGCCTCACCCTTTCTCAAGGTCTCAGCACCCCACTTCTCACCCAGGACACATGTGGTTCATTTCCCAAACCCAACAGCATTTCCTTGGTTTTAGCATCTCTGCTCTTCTCTACAGGGCATTCAGGTTACACCAAGGTTTGCAGACTGGGAGGCAGCTCAGAGCTTGGAAGGACTTAGCAAGGAGATACCCAAGTGTCCTAATGACGGTACCTCAGTAAGGGAGTCAGCTCATTTGCTATGGAGTGACACAGACTGCATTGCCCACAGCCCCACAGCTTAGAGGAAAGCTGGGATGCTTTTTACCTTGTTCCTGTGGACACACCTGCATGAAAGGACCCACAAGACCAGTATTTGACTCTTCAGCTGCAACTCCCATCCCCAGAGAGCCTGACAGCAAGAACAAGGTAACAAGAACAATATCACAGGCTTGTAGAGAAACAAAGACAAATGCAGTGGTGGCGTAGCTGAGAGAGGCAAGTGGAGAGACAGCCGAGCACTCAGGACAGTGTTACCCTCAGCCAGCTCCCAGACATCAACACAGCCAGGCAGCTGCTGTCAGTCCTGTGCTCTGCAGAGGGAACTGGGCACGTGGCTGGAGAGCTGCACTGAGGCTTTGCTGGAGCTCTGAGGGCAGATGAGGTCGTTCATGCCTTGGACCCCACAGCTCTGAGGGCAGGGGCTTTGCTGGGTAGCAAAGGAGACAAGTGGGCTTTCTCAGAAGAAAGAGTCTGCCTTGGCGGGGATAATATGGAGTTTTCTGAATTCTCCCTCCCACCACATTTCTGGGTTTAGTTTCCTCTCATGCCCCAAATGCCTGGAGATTCTTACCCTGGCCATGTTTCCCTGTCCTGTGTTTTTCCCTGTGTATTGGGTTTGCATGGCAAGGTTTTGGTAGTAGGGGGGCCATAGCGGTGGCTTCTGTGAGAAGCTGCCAAAAGCTTCCCCTATGTCCGATAGAGCCAGTGACATCCAACTCCAAGATGGACCTGATGCTGGCCAAGGCTGAGCCAATGGTGGTGGTAATGCTTCTGTGATAATATAATTAAGAACAGGAAAAAAAGCCATGCAATTGCAACTGGAGAGAGGAGTGACAATATGGGAGAGAAACAACTCTGCAGACAGCAAGGTCAGTGAAGGAGGGGGAGGAGGCACTTCAGGGGCCAGAGCAGAGATTCTCCTGCAGCCCCTCGTGAAGACCATGGTGAGGCAGGCTGTCCCTCTGCAGCCAATGGAGGTTAACAGTGGAGCAGATACCCACCTGCAGCCCATGGAGGACCCCACGGCAGAGCAGGTGGGTGCCTGAAGGAGGCTGTGGCCCCATGGGAAGCCTGCCCAGGAGCAGGTCTGCTGGCAGGACCTGTGACCCCATGGGGGACCCACGCTAGTGCAGTCTGTTCCTGAAGGACTGCACCCTGTGGAAGAGACCCCCATTGGAGAAGTTGGTGGAGGACTGTCTCCTGTGGGAAGGACTCACATTGGAGAAGTTCATGGACAATGGTCTCCTGTGAGAGGGACCCCACGCTGGCGCAGGGGAAGAGTGTGAGGAGTCCTCCCCCTGCGGAGGAAACAGCCGCAGAGACAGCGTGTGATGAACTGACTGCAACCCCCATTCCCTGTTCCCCTCCACCGCTCAGGGGCAGGAGGTAGAGAAATCTGGAGGAAGTTAAGCACAGCAAGAAGGGAGGGGTGGGGGGGAAGGTGTTTTAAGAATTAATTTTCATTTTCTCATTACCTTACTCTGACTTGATTGGTACTAAATTTAACTAGTTTCCCCAAGTCGAGTCTGTGTTGCCAGTGACAGTAATTGCTGAAGGATCTCTCCCTTTCTGTACCTCAACCCATGAGCCTTCTGTTCTATTTTCTCTCCCCTGTCCAGCTGAGGAGGGGGAGTGATAGAGCAGCTTTGGTGGGCACCTGGCATCCAGCTGGGGTCAACCCACCACACCCTGTCAGCGCTCACAGACCTATCCCAACATCCGGGCACTCACCATGGCCCTACAGAATCCTTCCTGTTTGTAGGGCACTACCTGGGTGCATCTTCCTGTTTGTGGGTGGGAAAGGGCAGGTCAGAACAACCCTGATGGGTCTAGCAAAGGTGATGCTGGTGCTGTCCGTAGGCAGAGGAGAGGCTGAAGGCACTTCAGGACACTCCCAGCAGACCTACTGATCACTCAAAGGTACAGCTCCTCAGCAGTCTCACTACTTCTTCAAACGCTACAGCTCCTATTCTGTTTTTCCCATCCCCCCATCATCTCACCCTTTCCCAAGTAGGAAATGGAAAACAGACCCTGGAAAACTCCTTATCTTTACATCAATCCCTGCTTTGATTTTCCCCTTGAAAAGTGTCTTCCAGAGATGTCCTCAGGGTGATGTGGAGCTGTGAGCAGCCCTGACCCACACAGCACCCTCTCAGCAGCAGAAGAATCCTGCCCTGCCCTGCCCAGGGCTGCTCCTTCCACCCAGAACTTGCCCCCACAGTGCCATGGGGAGCTCCCCAGGCAGGCTGAGTGCTGACCCTGGGACAGGGCAGAGTCCCTTCCCCAGCACACAGCGCACTGGGGTGCAGGGACCCTGCTCTGAAGGACAGCCCTGGGCAATCCTGGGTTCGCACCCACCTTCACAGCATTGCAGCCATCCCTGGCAGAAGGGAGGAGGGAGCTGTCTTGCCCTGTACTTCTCATGGTGCAGCAGGGGAGCCCTGCTCTGAAGCATGTCCATGCTCTCCATGCTAAAGAAATACTGTGAGCCATCCTGCCAGTCCGTAACAGGCATGGGATGTGCAAGCTCTAGAAGGTGCCTCCAGGATTCTCATCTGCATTGCCCTGCACCCAGACACTTACCATGTAGAGGATGGTGAAGATTTCTCCCCCAGTGAGCTCTCAGCATCCTCCCAGCCCAGACTGCCTTGAACCTCTCTCTGCCCGGCTCCTCTGCCCTCGGTGCCTGCAGGCAGTGCCCTCAGCCCTGCTGCGCTTTGCAGAGGAGCTGCTCCTGGGCACAGCTGTCTCTCTGCAGCGCTGCCTCATTGCCAGGAGCTCCCTCCATGCCAGGAGCCCAGCCCAGCTCAGCAGCAGAGGACCCGCCCCCGGCAGCACTTGCTCTGCCCCCTCTGGGCTCCCTCCAGGTGTCCCTGGGGCTCCAGGGCTGACAGCTCCTGAGGGGCAGGGTGGTCTCTCCTGGTGAACATACTTTGAAGCAGACTGATATCAGCACTGACTTCTCCTCTCTAAGCACTGGACAAACTCTTTCCTGCAGCAGCAGTTGCCCAACTAGGCTTTGCAGGGCTGTGGGAGGTGTCGATGTTGCCCTTTGGAAGCCCCTGTTCCTGCCCCATTTCCCAACAGGACATGATGGAAGTGGCAGGAAGGGGGTGATGCCTCCCCTGTGTGGGGCAGGTATTCAGCTGAGGTCATGTAGGCATCCCAGCTCTCCTTAGGAGCCCTGAGGCAGGAGGTAGATTCAGCTCCCCCCACACACCCCACACACCCACTGCATGTGGGATTCTTCTTGCCCCAGTTCAGGCATGAACTCCTCGTCTCAGCATCCATGATGGTGAATGGAGATGGAGGCCAGGAGTGGTTTGCTCACATGCAGACCCCTGGTGACATTTGAGGTGCCAGAGGTGCTGTAAGGCACGTGCAGGTGACTGCAAGCTCTAAGGGAGCAATTCTGAGGGACAAGTTAGCTTCTGCGGGCATCATCTTGGGGGCTGGTGGGCAATTCTTTTGCCCAAATGAAATGACTGCAGATGCCCACGTTAAGGACAGTGAGACCTGTTCCTCCTCAGTGTGATTAAGGCAGCCGACAGAGGTATTCATCTGACCAAACGGAGCCCTGTGCCACAGGGACAGCTAAGTTTTTCCCTTTCTCTTGTCTATCAGCTGTCCATCTCCACTGACTGTACCTGAAGTTGTCTCATGGGCTTCCCGAAATTGCCTGTACTAATTCAGTGCAGCTGCTGAATGTCATGGCCAAATACAGGCCTGTAGTGTTACCTCCGATACCAAAGCTGCCCAGAAAAACTGGAGCGTGCAGCTGGTAGGGCAGTGGGGGACCTACCGCACAGCTGTCCCTATTCGTAGTCGGTACATAACAGACTTCCCTTATTAGCAAGTGACGCATTCCCACCACTGCAGTGAGGCAATGTCTGTCCCGTGTTGTTGTGGTTTAGCCCCAGTCAGCAACTAA
>WEKW01028903.1:14878-26551 GCA_013389905.1 Sula dactylatra | reverse complement strand
ATTGCTGGAAACAGCTGGGTAATTAATGCTACCCAGATAGCATAAACACTTTGTAATCTTCTTTGAATCTTCCTGTGACCCTCTTGGGTATCATAACTCACAGTCTGAAAACATAGGACTGGAGAAGAAGTCGTGACATTTACCATGAAAGGCAGAAAATTCAATTCCTTGTTGACAGAAATTTATTCATCCTTTATCATAGTCACTCCCAGTGCTTATTATTATGATTATTTATCTAGCTGTACTTATCATCCATTGTGTCATGTTTGTACATAGCTGAAAACAAGTAGTTTGTGTCCAGAAGTGCTTAGAATGTAAGACTTCAGTGATTAGTCCATAAATCTGTTTGCCTGTCTGTAACAAACCTCTGTGGAGAAATCTCCAGAAGAGATACAGGCAGTTCAGGCTGCAGCAGGAAAGAGAACAGTGGCATGGCATGGGGAAGACTGGAGGAAAACATGTTATATTTACTTTTGCTACCCTAACTATGAAGGAAAGGAAACAAAGTCAATACAGGTGACAACAAAGTTAGTTTGTGGGCTAGATTTCTACCTATGCTCTCCTAACTTTTTCAGTTGATTCCTTCAGGGATGTCTGGACTGTATAGTATAGTAACAGAATAAAGTTACCTAAGCTTTTTGTAAATAAGGTAAGATAGTGATTACTGTCCAGTTACTATAGTAGGTCAGGCTGTGATAACCTGAGAAACTGCACAAACTGGTCTGCTTCTTTCCTAAGACTAGCTCATGCAAAGCTAACTCAGTTATAGCTAAAATACACTGTAGTCTGAACTCTAGGCATAGTTAAGCCATAACATTATGGGTGCTCACAGACAAAACCCTGAACTAGAAATATGAAAAGCATAGTCCTTTTCTTATATGATGTGTCCTCCTACATAAACATAAGGAAATCACTGACTCTTTCATTGAATCTCAGTTCAGCACTTGCTAAGGATAACAATGTACATATAGAAATATCTGAAAACTGTTCAGTTATTATGAGACTGTCTATATTAATAGTGTTAAATAGTGATATGCCTCTTTGTATATGTCCAATATGAATGAGGTACACAGATGACACTGTACTAGCAGGTGAAAATGAAAGGGATTTAAAAGTTATTATTAAAATAACATTATATGTTTTTTGAACTTATATATTAGAATGGAAATTAATGAAATTCAACATAACTCTTTAGAAATAAAATCAGGAAGCAAAATTGATTTCCATAATCAGTAACTGATTAGATGATTAGTGACTCATAGACTGATCTTCTCTTATTTGTTCAAAGGGAAAATTTGTTCAAAGAGGAAGCTCTTAGTAGAATATGAGACAGGAATTTTCAGAGCCCTACAAACTTTAAAAAGCTTAGAAATTTTGTAAACAGGATGTTGCTGACTGTCAGTTTGGTTGGTTGGTTTTTTAAATAGATTCCTCTGAAATTTCAGTCATCTTCATAAGAAGTACTCGAGGATAAAATAACTTTGATATGTGTTAAGCTTCTGTCTAAAACCTTTGTTACCTTTTTATAATAGCCTGACAGAATTGTTCATTAACTAACCTCTTTTGTCTTTAACCTACCTTGACTTGTAAATCCAAGCCTATATTAGGAGAAAACCTTGAGTTGAGAATCTAAACACATAAAATACTCAGAGCTGACCATATACAACACTGCATTAATTTGTCAAGGATGCTGTACTTCACAAAAACAACTGCTCAATTTAGAAAAAAAATAATTCATTGTAACATGTAATTTAAGTATTGAAGCAAAAAGTAAAACTACGGAAAAAATAAATGTTGCCATTCTGAGATTAAAAAAGCAACTGAAGTGGCAGAAAGTGGTAAAACAGTGTGAATAAAGTCTATTCAGAAAGAGACAGATATAATGTAGTTGTTTACAGACCTGTAAATTTTACTACATTGTATTTTCAGCTATGTGAAGAGCTAAGATTTATGAGCAATCCTAGTTTCTTAGACTAATGAAAATTTTCTGTACTGATATCTAAAGCCAACATGAAGAACAAAGTTATGAAAACCTACTACCATAAGACAACTTCTCAAGTCAATTTAGCAATAAAAAGGAGAGCAAGCACCTCTTAAAAATTTACTAAATTTACTTATTGTGTCTAATATATTGAATATAGAGTAGACAAATGTTTTGGTGACTTAAAAGAAGTTCTTTTTGACTGTGATAATTAAAATGACCAACAATAACTCTGAACTTAGTTGATTTACTTGATACTGAAAAAGAAAGAGTAAATGCCAAGAGGTACTACTCACAGCTGAATTTACTGAAAGTTAAGTAACTCAACATTTCATATGACTACTTACCATCATGCAAGAGCAAGTTTTGTGGTGAACAACGTACATCTACTGAACCTATGCAAACCTAAACTTTAACAAAATATTACATATTTCCAAGAAGACCAGTCACCTGTGTCTGGTTTGTAATGTCATTATATGTCATATGCTTATGCTCTACAAGAAACTTATCAATGACATACTTCTATTTTGACTGATAGGTGGAAAAGAAATTTATGCCATGCACTGCAGCTGAAAAAAAAAAAAAAGAAACAAACCTACGTGCCAATTAATGAATATCTAAATTTCCCCTGCAAGTTGTGTTTTGATTTGTAATAACATTTTGGCCACTGTAATTTAGTCAACAAATGTCTTTTAACTCTATTGAACTGGGATTCTAGAACATGTGCAAAGGTTGCCTTTCATTCAAATTGGAATAACTTAAAAACAATAATCTTGTTAATAGCTAAGACACCAGTTTGCAGAGAGCGATACAGCCTGGGCAACAGAATCAACTTCCTGATACTTGCCTTAGCATGAAATGATTGTCTTTGCTGCCTTAACTATACTAAAACGAGCATGTCTCAGCTGCCTTCAGGCCATTCAGTGTTTATATTACTGTACCCTTGTACAGTGTATCTTATGTTCATGTATTTGAGATGTACAGGTAGGCTTAGATATGACAGAAAATTGACAGGAGCTAATATCTGGACAGTGGATCAAACCCTAGTTTTCCACTAATGATGATGGGAGCTTTAACATATAGATCATCTAAGGGAAACATCTACATTTAGTTGTCTTAATCTGTCTTAATCTGCATCTGGAATCCATCCTTTTTTTTTTTTTTTTTTTGTCCTTTGTTTTTTCTGTTGTCTTAGTCCACTGAAGGAAATACATGTCACTTACTCTCCACTCTTTCCCTTGATTTCCTTTTAAAGCACTAATATGCTAACAAGACATTTTGGCTAACAAAAGCAACCCATAGATGTGGCAATTTGTGTTGAAACTGGGGCAGTGAGAGGTAGGTTCCTTGCCTGTACGAGCTGAGTGCTGGTGGAGGATCTGAGTCACCAAGAGAAGGAACTACTGCCAGAGATCAGCAGCCTGTACAGTATTAGAGGTCACCAGAAATTAGATTGACCGGATCTCCTTTTCAGACTCTGCAGCTACAAGAGGAGTCTCAACCCCCCACCTCTGCTGAAGGGGGTGTGGGCAGAGTCTGAGCTTACCAGGTTGAGAAATGGAGACTTCTGTGGTGGTGAAGGCTGGCAGTGTGTGACTTCTGGCACCAGAACATGTGCACCTGCAGATTTGCATCTACAGAAGAAGTTCAGCACCCCAGTAGCAGAGGGTGTGCTGGGAGTTGTCTCTAGAAAAGCATCTCGGCCCACTGAGTCTAATCCTTGCAACTGCAGGATGAAGAGGACAATGCTAGTAGTGGGTGACTCCCTGTGACCAGGGACAGAGGCCTCCATCTGCTGTCCCAAACTGTCATCTCAGGAGGCTGCTGCTTACTGTGTTTTGTATTCAGAATATTGTGGAGAAGCTGCAGAGGGTTGTTTGGCCCTTGGACTATTACTCCCTGCTGCTCTTTCACATGGGCTCCAAAGGTACAGCAAGGTGAGACCTGGAGCACATTAGAGTGACTACATGACTTTGCAGGTTAGGACCAAGAACATGGACTCCTTGACAATGAAGGGGAAGGCTTGTGGGGGATTCTGAGGGTCAGCAACTAGTTGCACAAATGGTGTCAAAAACAGAGATTTGGCTTCTAGGACTACGGAACACTCTTTGAGGACTGAGGACTGCTAAGAAGAGATGGTGTCCACCTCACCAAGTGGAGAAAAAGCATTGACATGGTGAGGAGAACTTTAAACCAGGAATGACAGGAGAGGGAGATGTTGACCTGTGATCAGTTGATCAGTTGAGGCATCTTAGAAAGTAGAGGATGGAAGTTGCAAGGATGAGACAGCCCCTGAAAACAACAAACCAAGGCTAAAGGGGGCCAACTTCAATGCAAACAAATAATGAAGTGCCTACAGGACAGAATTTTGGGCAAAGTTCTAACATCTTTTCTGGGAAATCAGCATGGCTGGGTGTCTCTGTCAAATGACTATATACTAAAGCACAAACCATGGGAAATAAACAGAGGAAATCAAAGTTGCCTGTGTGCAGATGTAGTTGTATGATCTCATTGGGATAGCTTATGTGACTGCAGTGCTGTGACAGATGGAGACAGGTTGGGCAGGCAAGGAGTGATTGCACTTTTTGTGGGAGAGCACTGGAAATGCATGGAGCTCTGCCTGGAGACAGGTGATGAACCAGCTGAGAGTTTATGGGTCAGGATTAACAGTCAGACCAATGTGGATGATGTTGTAATGGGTGTCTGCTATAGACTGCTTGATCTGGAAGAAGAAAGAGAGGAGGCTTTTTTCAGACAACTGAGATTTTAATCAACCTGATATCTGCTGGAAGGGCAACACAGAAGACCACAAGCAATCCAGGAGGTTTCTGGAGCGTGTTGGTGGTAACTTCCTGGCAAAGTTCCTGGAGCCAGCAGAGGGAGGAGCTTTGCTGGAGCTGATTAACTCTTATCTACAAGGAAGTACCGCTTGGGGAGTTGGGATTCTGAGACAGCCTTAGCAGTAATGACCATGATATGGTGGAGTTCACGATTCTGAAGGGTGGGAACAAGGAAAATAGCAGAATCCTAGCCTGGACTTGAGAAGAGGGTATGTTCCTATTCAGAGGGACATCAACAGGCTGGCAAAATGGGTTGACAGGTACCTCATTAAGTTGAACAAAGGCAAATGTAAAGCCCTGCACCTGGGGAGGAATAATGCCATGACCCAATAGAGATTGGGGACTGACTGAATGGAAAGCAGTTTTGCAGAAAAGGACCTGGGTGTCCTAGTGGACAACAAGTTGCACAAAAGTCACCTTGCAGCAAAGAAGGCCAAGAGACTCCTGGGCTGCATTAGGAAGAACATTTCCAGCCAGTCAAGGGTGGTAACCCTTCTCTACTCAGCCCCGGTGAGATACATCCAGTTCTGGGCTCCCTGGTACAAGGCAGATATAAAGATACTGGAGCAAGTCCAGCAAAAGACAATGGACCATGTGTCATATAAAGAGAGGGTGAGAGAGCTGGGACTGTTAAGGTTGGAGAAGAAAAGGCTCAGGGGAGATCTCACCAATTATTATAAACACCTGATGGGTGGAATAAAGATGAAGCCAGACTCTTCCCTGTAGTATCCAGTGGCAGGGTGAGAGACAACGGGCCCAAATATAAAGAAAGGAAATTCCACCTGAACATTCTTTACTGTGAGAGACTGAAAACTGGAATAGGTTGCAAAGAGAGTTTATGGAGTTTCCAGTCTTAGAAATATTCAAAACCCAGCTGGACATGGCCTGGAGAAACCTGTTCTACACGACCTTGTTTTGAGCCGGAAGATTGGCCTAGATGACCCCCAGAGGTCCCTTTGGACCTAAACTGTTCTGTGATTGAAAGTAGTAAACTATTTTTGCAGAAATGAAACATGTATTTTGCTAAACCTTGTGTTGATTTTGAACTGTCCTTTAGGAAAGACAAATACCTTTCACTGCTATGAATCATAGAGTGTTAACTAAATTACCACTTATAGTTGCTTTGTGTTTTGTTTTGGGGTTTTGTGGCCTCTTTTTTTGGTTGTTTGATTTCATTTGGTTCAAATATGTTATGTCAGACAATCCAAAGAAATACTATATTTGTTAAGTATAGCTTAATGTAAATGCTCCTCTTGTGAAACAAAGATGTTTTATGAAAGTGGGGAGATGGAAAAAGAAAAAAGATCTGCTACACAAGCAGCATTATAAAACCTGTCTTGTCTTAATATGAATGCATATTTACTTATGCATTCAATTAATCAATCTGAAAACTGAAATATTATAAACAAACCTTAGATTGTTATTTCTTCATCAACATTTCTGTGTTGGAAACCAAATACACAGATTTGAAAGGGTACCTGAATAAATAGGGCAGATTATGATAAGCCTGCATTTAAGAAAATGTGAATAACTATTGCCTTATGATGTACTTAGTTCCTAATCTTTCATAGCTAGTAGAAAGGATTACAGAATTAGAGGTTTAAAACAGATACACATGCCCTCATACCCTCTTACTACAACATTTGCTATTCAGTTTAAAAACTGATTAGAAAACTTATATCCTTTCTTTTGAAACTGATTTTTCTTTCAGTCTGATTAATTTTGAAGTTGTCCATTTCATAGTCTATCCAAATATCAGTATCTCAGTCACAAGCAAATAACAATTGCCTCCTGCATTCAATTAATTGCTGTTATTGTACTTTGGATCAGACAAACACTAGCAGAATCACAGAATCACAGAATGATAGGGGTTGGAAGGGACCTCTGGAGACCATCTCGTCCAACCCCCTGCTTGAGCAGGTGCACCTAGAGAAGGGTGCATAGGACTGCGTCCAGGCGGGTTTTGAATGTCTGCAGAGAAGGGGACTCCACAGCCTCTCTGGCCAGCCTTTTCCACTGCTCTGTCACCCTCACAGTGAAGAAGTTTTTTCTCATGTTTAAGTGGAACTTCCTTAGTTCCAATTTGTGCCCATTGCCCCTTGTCCTGTCGTTGAGCACCACTGAAAAAAGTCTGGCCCCATCCTTTTGACACCCACCCTTCAGTAATTTATAAGCATTGATAAAATCCCACCTCAGTCTTCTCTTCCCCAGGCTAAACTAACCCAGGTCTGTCAGCTTTCCTCATGAGATATGTTCCAGTCCCCTGATCATCTTGGTAGCTCTCTGCTGGACTCTCTCCAGTGGTTCCCTGTCATTTTTGAACTGGACAGCCCACAACTGGACACAGACCTCCAGATGTGGCCTCAGTAGGGCAGAGTAAAGGGGGAGGATAACCTCCCTCGACCTGCTGGCCACACTCCTCTCAATGCACCTCAGGATACTGTTGGCCTTCTTGGCCACAAGGGCACATTGCTGGCTCATGATCAACCTGCTGCCCACCAGCATTCCCAGGTCCTTCTCAACAGTGCTGCTTTCCAGCAGGTCAGCCCCCAACCTGTACTCGTGCATGGGGTTGTTCCTCCCCAGGTGCAGGACCTTACACTTGGTTTTGTGGAATTTCATAAGGTTCTCCTCGGCCCAGCTCTCCAGCCTGTCCAGGTCTCGTTGGATGGCAGCACAGCCTTCTGGCGTATCAGCCACTCCTCCCAGCTTGGTATTGTCAGCAGACTTGCTGTGGGTACACTCTATCCCTTCATCCTGGTCATTGATGAATATATTGAACAGGACTGGACCCAGTAGAGACCCCTGGGGAACTCTGCTAGTTACAGGCCTCCAAACAGACTATGCTCTGTTGATCACAACCCTCTGAGCTCTGTTGTTCAGCCAATTCTCAATCCACCTGACTGTCCACTCATCTAGCCCACACTTCCTAAGCTTGTCCATGAGGATGTTATAGGAGCCTGTCAAAAGCCTTGCTGAAGTCAAGATAGTGAAGTCCCTTCATCTACCCAGCCAGTCATGCCATCATAGAAGGCTATCAGGTTGGTCAAGCACGATCTCCCCTTGGTGAATCCATGTTGACTACTTCTGATAACCTTTTCCTTTACATGCCTGGAGATGACCTCCAGGATGAACTGTTCCGTTGCCTTCCCAGGGATGGAGGTGAGGCTGACTGGCATATAGTGTTGTGAGTCCTCCTTCTTGCCCTTTTTGAAGATTGGAGTGACAGTGGCTACCCTCCAGTCCTCCGATACCTCTCCTGTCCTCCAGGGCCTTTCAAAGATGATGAAGAGTGGCTTGGCAAGAACATCCACCAGCTCCATCAGCACTCATGGGTGGATCCCATCAGGCCCCAAGGATCTGCAAAGATCCAGTTTGCCTAAGTGATCTCTAACCCAATCCTCCTCAACCAAGGGGAAGTCCTCCTTTCTCCAGATTTTTTCTCTCTCCTCTGGGGGCTGAGATGCCTGAGGGCAAGCTTTAGCAGTAAAGACTGAAGCAAAGAAGGCATCCAGTAACTCTGCCTTCTCTGTATCTTGCATCACCAGGGCCCCTTACATTTTTCAGCAGTGGGCCCACAGTTTCCTCAGTCTTCCTTTTACTGCTGTATTTGTACTACTGTAATTTGAAGAAGCTCTTCTTGTTATCCTTGACATCCTTTGCCAGGTTTAGTTCCAAGTGGGCCTCAGCCTTCCTCGTTGCATCTCTGCATACCCTGACAACATTCCTATATTCCTCCCAAGTGGCCAGTCCCCTTTTCCATATATTATGAATCTCCCTCTTCCATTTTAGTTTCTCTAGAAGCTCTTTGCTCATCCACGCAGGTCTCGTGGCTCTTTTGCTTGACTTCTTCCTCCTACGGATGCACCGATCTTGAGCTCGGAGGAAGTGGTCCATGAATACTAAGCACCTCTCTTGGACCACTGCCCTACTTTCTAAAGCCTGAATACATGGGATTCCTCCAAGCAGGTCTTTGAAGAGGCCAAATTTGGCTCTCCTGAAGTCCCTGGTTGTAATCGTACTTGTCACCCTGCTTCTACCACACAGGATCCTGAACTCCACCATCTCGTGATCACTGCAGCCAAGTGTACCCCCAACCCTCACATGTTCAACCAGCCTGTCCTTGTTCGTTAGTATAAGGTTGAGCATCACATCTTGCCTCATTGGCTTCTCCACCACCTGCATCAAAAACTTATCCTCAATGTTCTGCAGGTACTTCCTGTATTTTGCATGCCTCGCTGTGTTGCTTTTTCAACAAATATCAGGATGGTTGAAGTCCCCCACGAGGACCAGGGACTGCAATTGCGAGGCTACTTCCAGCTGTCTGTAGAAGGCTTCATCAACTTCCTCTTCCTGATCAGATGGCCTGTAGTAAACGCCTACAATAGTGTCATCCATATTTGTCTGCCCCTGAATTTAAAATGCTAATTTATGTTTAGTAGCACAAGCCTTGGGGGGTATCTCAACCTAGACTTCTAATTTTATACCTAGGCAACTGACCAATGGTCTATTTAAAAAGTTGTGATCATATTTTTGTTCCTCCATACCAAATATGTGCTATTAGTCATTATATGAAAGTTCAAATCTTCAGTATTGAGTCAGAAAATTATCTGTCTCTGTGTATATTGTACAGATTTTCATTAATCCTGGTATTACCCAGTTTACCTGTCTGACCAGTGGTTAGAGGGAGCACATTAGGGAGAATTTCACCTTGGAACACACATCTGGAGTTTCATCTATGTTTCATTTTTCTTGAGAGGTACAGTGCTATTGGACACCCAGTTACAAATCACCTCCCATGCAAACTTTTATAACAGTGGTAAAAAGTCAAACACAGAAAAGAATTCTGATTTGGCTGCAAAGCTATGTTTCAAACATGCAGATGAATCTTCAAGCCATTAAAGTCAGGACAATAAAACCTTATCTGTGAATAGGGCAAATGTAAATCTACTGCTTACTGATGGTTTAGAGTGTGTGCATGGTTTTTGTTGGTGGTTTTGTTCCTCTGAAGCATCTTTATCCTTATATCCCCAGCTGGGTGGGAATCTACTATGTAATTAATTAATGTGTTTTTATACCTGAGAAGACAAGTTGAATCACAACCAGAGCTTTGTGATTTTTATGAGAGGTGCTCTTAAAAGAGAAAAAATTATGTGTTGAGTACTCATTTATTGATAGATGAGGTAAAAAAAAGTCTCAGCTGCTCTTGTTTTAGATGTTATTATCTATTGCAGATGTATTTTTTCAATCTATGTTTTCATTTCCTTCACCTATTCTCACTTCCTCTAGTGACTTAATTACTTGGGGCCTTGTTTGGTTTACAATGCCAACAGCACTTGATTTCACTTCCAAAACAATACAATTTAATTTCAAAAATGGGTTTCTTTCTTGCTCTGATTTAATATAAGGGAATTAAAAAGTTTCTCTGTGTTGTCAATTCTCTGATCACATGTAGTGTAGAATCAAAAAATGAAGGCTAAACCAAAAATTTCAATGAATTTTTAAACTTACACTCTTTGAATAATCTTTGCAACATAAGTCTCAAAAAAAAAAAAAGTGGGGAAATAAACATCAATGTTTTTTGGTGCCTGAAAACATTCAAATGCTCATTTTCGAACTTAGTGCTGAACTGCCAGCTCATAGCACTCAAGCTTGAGAGGGTTAATTTCCACTGGTCCTGGTAAAGCTGTGATACCGCATGGAAGAGGTCAAGATTCATAGGAGCAGGGGACAAGCATGTCTTCATATACTAGTGACTAAGACATTCACCTGAGAAGACTCCTATGTTCATAAAACTGCCCCCACTGTGCTTTCTGAATTTACTGTGTGTAGGTTTAGTTTTTATTAGTTTGTATTTGCTCTTATACTCTCAGTCCTGGGAAACACTGAAGGAGAAAGAGCTTCCCACCCAGAACAGAACAGAGTAAGTGAAGTATTTAAGCCTTTTAGTAAGATTTACTGTTTTGGGCAGTTGTGTAATTTTTCTGGGACTTGAAGTCATCATGTTACTGTTGTCCATATTGGACTGGGAGTTTCTGCATAACTCATTGTGCCAATCTGTCCAGGCACTGCTAGGACCTGAGAATCCATTGTGCACTCTGGAGTGTTCGGCTCTGAGGGTTAAAGCAATGCAATGCACTACTCTTGACCTGCTTAAAACAAAATGGAACAAACCAATCAACCCTGTCTCCGCTGCTTTTGTTGGATTGGCTTTTATGGTTGCTTTTTTCTTTTTTTCCCCATTTGATTTTTTTTAAAAAAATGAAATATAAAGTCATGAAATACAAACTTCAACACTCACGGTTTATTCATACCTTGATCACATTTCTCATCATCTCGTTCCTGGTATTTCAGTCTTAACACCATGCAGTACTGCAGAAACACTGTGCTGACAATGCTGTTGTTTTGTCCAACAGCATTCAGCAGTGTCTTGTTTACATAGTTTCATGTCTAAGTACGCATGCTGTCATGTCTAGCTAGCAAATGAAATTTACTTGTTCTTTACTGTTTCACTTGGTCCAGTGAAGTGCTAACCACTTTCGTCATTGGTAAATCCTTTTATTAGAATTTCCACTTATTCTGTCAGCTCTAGTAAAGTTTTACTTCCTTAAAAATATCTCCACACATTAATCTTTAGTATAGATTTGAACACCTACATGAACAAAGGAAAAACAGAGGTCAACTGATTTCTTTTTTTCTATTTTTTTACCCTAAGATTATATGGTAAAAGCCAAGAGGCATCATCACTCTGCAACAAGTACTTGTTTCGGGAAGTTCATGGTTTTCCATAAACAAGGCCCCACAGGAAAATCGTGAAGGATTAGGTTATTTGCAAAAAAATGCAAACTTATT
>WEKW01028903.1:0-13199 GCA_013389905.1 Sula dactylatra | reverse complement strand
CAGTTTCTGCACCTCACTTTTATAGCAACAGATGTGGTGAACTGAGGATATGAAAACAAAGCTACAAAATTAACGTGATGAAGTATTCAGGGTAACTGCAAGGATGTTAGACCTAGAGTTCCACCTAGTGAAACTTCCATGAAGAAATAACAAACACGTGTTCACCTACTTAAATTGCAGTCTTTAAAGTTAAGCTTTATGGGGTTGCTGTAGATCACAGGTAATCACATTTAAGAGCTCAAACTTCTATAAAGGGACAGTTTATTTGTATTTTAGAATGAATTTATTTTAATTGGCATAGAACATTCCCATTCCTTCACTTCTTTACCCTGACAATTTAATAAGGTGAAGAACCATGTTTAGAATGTTATAATTTAAGATTGCTAAAGAATATGTTATCTTTTTTTTTCAGAAATCCTGAATATCTAAAGAATAACTTTACTTCTTTATCCTATCCTCATCTTTAACACCGTTCAGTGATATTTTAGATAGATTTCACTTCCAACCACATAAGATGCCCTTCTCCAATCAGTATTAGATTATCAGTCTGAACTAAAATGTCATGTTTGCTGGGTTCTGAGGATGAGTAAGATATGAATTTAGAGTTGAGGCCATCTTTAGTGATACTGTGATGGTGAACATGTCAGAAGTTGTACTGAATTTTGGCAGAAATATATTGAGAAAGAAAGTGACAAAGAAGAAGAGACTCAAAGGAGAAAGAAAAGAAAAGAAAAGAAAAGAAAAGAAAAGAAAAGAAAAGAAAAGAAAAGAAAAGAAAAGAAAAGAAAAGAAAAGAAAAAAAAGAAAAGAAAAGAAAAGAAAAAAGAAAAGAAGAAAGAAGAAAATGCTTTCTATATTTTGCACCTTTACCCTTATTGGTGGTGTTTGGAAAAGGAAGGGCAAATACTGCACAGCTGCTTGACACTTACCGTCATGTGGAAGTCAGTATTCTATAGCAGTGGAAGAAAGTGCTTTATGTTAATTTGCAAGCAAGAAAAGTTTAATGAGACAAGCATACTGCGGCAAGTAACACAAATATGGGAAGAATGCTGCCTTCAAGATAAAGTCATATTGTAATTTTAACAGCCTTTCACCTTTTTCAGATATTTTTAAAATGGGCAACAGACCACATGTTAAAAAACCAAGTTATAATATGATAATTATTATCATTAGCTCTTCCCTTTCCAGATCCAGAGGTCAGATACTTACAATCAAAATCTTTAAACTCTAAAATAAGTTCCGAGAATGTGGGGAAATGGCAGATTTCTGGTTGTTTGAGCACTGAATGAGAGATTGTCCTTGTGAGAAGGTAGGTTTGTGAGAATAATTTGTGAATATACAATTAAATGTTAAAATTTCTCAAGTCAGCATATGTGTGATTTTCTAGCTTTCTGGGACTTTGCAACTTTAAGAGTATGAAACAGTTTTTATTTTGTGATTAGCTTCCTGTATTTTTGTTTCTTTGCCTTATTTTCTTTAAAATAGAAGATCCAGCAACATGTACCTTTCAGTAGTCCCATTTTATGAATCATTATAGCTGCAACACAGACTGGTACAGCTTGAGAAATCTAGTAGCAGAAGAAGCTTTCTCTTATGTTGCTGTTTGAGGACTCAGGGCATTGAGTGCTGAAAAGGAATGTGGGCCTGGGACTTCCTCTTACTGAAAATTCCCAAGTGTTAGAGGGAAGATGATAGTGGGTGTGTTAATGCTCTTTTTCCATATCCTTCTCATTGGGTTATTAAGAACGTGACTACAGTTAAAGGGATTGCTGAACTTCGGAAGACTGAACTGAAGGGACAAGTATCTCGGTAAATCATCTATATAATTTTCACCCAGTATTGTGAGGCACGGATTTTGTTTTCCAGGTTCTGTTTTTGCCAACAATATATTTTACTGGAGGGGGAGGGCAATAAGTTGGAAAAAAGCCCCAAACAACATACATTATATGTCCCATAAGTAAATTCTGCATTGTTGACAAGGATGTATGGCGGGAGTTGTTATGCATATTTACACATTTTAATCCTTGCGCCTTGCTAAAGCTAATTCATAGTTAACATCAAATGGTCACTATAATCTCTGGCAGAAAATAACCTTCAGTTTTACTGAAGGAACACATTCAGTAAATGGCAAATTCATCATCTCTAACAAAAAATTAGCTTTCAAGCAATACGCTTGGATTCTTGACATGCCCTGCCACTTGCAGCCAGGTTTTTATGCTTTTGAATACTGTTTGCAACTCAAAAGGTTTGCCTGAAGTGGTGGCTTGGTGAATGTGATTATGTTGCATGTGTTGCAGCTGACCTGTTTGTGCTGTGGGAGTCTGATGCATTTAATTAATGTGTCCTGGGGAAAGGCAAGCTTTTTCCTGGGGGGAGTGAGGTGAGGAAAGGCAATAAAGAATGGAAAATAGATTTGGAAATGATGTTAGAGGTCATCTAATTACTCCCCTTCCTCACAATAAAGTGTATTAGTGTATTGCTCCTAGTTTTCATATGAGAAAGTGCTGGTGTTACCAGTGCACAAGAATTATAATCTTGCATGCTGTCCAAAAATCGTTCTCTGAAAAAAACATGAGGATTTTCACTATTAAGGCACAAGTAGTTGTCTGTAGTGTAGCAACACATTGGCCTTATACTGAAGTTTCTGGTGTTACTATTTCTGCAAAGAGAATATTGAGCCTAGCATCCAAGGGACCTGGGGCAAGGGTTTGGAAGGGAAGGGAACAGAGAGGTAAAGATGATATAAAATGGGCTAGGCTGGTCAATTGCAATGAAAAATACCACAAAGAAGGAGCTGTGGAGCTGGGTTTTCAGTTGAAATCACATGGAATTCTATTAGCCTTTTTACTCTCTCCTCCTTGGATCTGCTATCTGTGTAGGGAACTATAAGATCATGGTGAACTCAAGAATAAAGTTGGCTTTGCTTTCTGAAAGTGGGATATGCACTTGGTGCTGCCACTAGGTATTCTGAATATAACTGAAAAGGAGTGTGAGTAAGAGGTGAGAAAACAATTTCTAGATATTACTGGTGGTCCCTATGCCTTAGTGCTTTTTGAGTGAAGGAGCATTTCGTAAGGACCTTGCTGTGTTAACATTGAAATGTTTGCTTTTCCTCACCTATTTCCTTTTTATGAAACAGTATATAGGTTGGGTCTCTGCAATCACTTGGGAGAGAACAGGGGAGCAGACGGGGAGAGGCTGTCTGAATGTTTTCTCACTATGATCAAAGTTAATAAAGCTTGTAACAAATCTTTCCTAAATCACACTTGGAGTCCCCAGATTCTCCAACACCTGGTGACACACCAGGTACACTCCCTGTTGTCTGGATACTGAAGTTAACAGCACTTTGATTACTCCACAGGGAAACAGGAAAAGTTACATCATGTCTGTGTTTTGGATTCAGAAAACATCTGACAAATTTAACCTTTCTAGAGTTATGATGAATAAATACAAATATTTGTACACCCCTCTCCCTCATCAGAAATATTCAAAGTAGGTCATATATCTAGTTTGAAAAAAACCTACATACACTAATGAGATAGATCATTTCTAATTATCCAGACATGCTATTATTAATTGCCATTGAATATTCTATATCTACCATTTTCTTCTTTAGATCTGCATATCCTAACAACTCTTACGAATGCAGCAAGTGGAAAGCATTCATACAGAAAAAAATTGTCCTTAGGAGAATAATCAGAAATATTCCCAATTCAAAAAACCCATATGTCATAGTTTTAGCTGGGATAGAGTTAGTTTTCTTCACTGTAGCTGGTATAGTGCTGCATTTTAGACTTAGTAGGAAAATAATGTTGATAACACACTGATGTTTTTAGTTGTTGCTAGGTAGTGCTTATACTAGTCAAGGACTTTTCCAGCTTCCCATGCTCTGCCAGGTGCACAAGAAACCAGGAGGGGAGGGGGTACAACCAGGAGAGCTGATCCGAATTGGCCAAAGGGATATTCCATACCATATGACATCATGCCCAGTATATTAACTGGGGGGAGTTGGCCGGGCAAGGCAGTGATCGCGGCTCGGGGACTGGCGGTGTCAGTCAGTGGGTGGTGAGCGGTTGCATCACTTGTTTTTTTTTTCCCCAGGTTTCATTTCTCTCTCTTGATATTTTCCTTTTCATTATATTATCATAATTATTATTATCATCATCATAATCATTATTGTTATCATTTTCATTATTAGTATTTTAATTATTAAACTGTTCTTATCTCAACCCACGAGTCTTCTTGCTTTTGCCCCTCCTATTCTCTCCTCCATCCCACAGGGGCGGGGGGAGTGAGCGAGCGGCTGTGTGGTGCTTAGTTGCTGACTGGGGCTAAACCATGACATCATAGTAAGAACCAGTGTCTTTACTGAAAAAAGAAAATTGTCTACCTTGAAGTTAGACATGCAATGAAATGCAATGAGATGTATGTCAATTCCCTTACAAAACTAGTTTCATATATGAGTTAATTCATCACAGGTACAGTCACTATTAAAATTTCTACAGATATTCCTGACCTAAATGGTACTTTCTAAGAAATATTCTAAGTATTAGTTTTATGCTTTTCTGCATAAAATGTTATCTCCTTTTATTTCTAGACATGAGTATCTGAAATCATGTCATGCAGCATTCCTACAAATAGCATCAGCAAAATCATATATAGATTAAATTTTGGCTGATCTTACATATTTTGTGAATTTCTCAATGCTGTTTCCAATACTATTCAAAAGAGGAAATGGTCTGAAATTTCTGCAGTTGTTTTTCTTTTTAAATACAATGGAAATAAAACTGAAATCCTCCATTAATTCTCATGTAGTACTTTTGTTTTTGTCACTGTTTCACTACATGTAATACCCAGACATCAAAGTATTGTAAATGTATCTGCTACAGGAAAATAACATTGGGGAAAGAATGCTTTGCAGCTAGTATCAGGTAAGACACACTGATGAGCTACTTGACAGACTGCTTTGTTGGCTCTCACTTTCTTGTTCTTTTATGCCACAAAAAATCTTTGATCTTTCTATTCTGCTGCACTGTTCCCTTTCTTGGTCATATAGTAAAATGGACATATGTTCTCTCATATTCTTCATAATAATGTTCTTTCATAAAATACATTGAACCTATAAGATGGAGGATGGCAGAGAAAGGTTTGAATTTCCCCAGTCAGAAGATAGAATTTAAAGCAAGACTTACACATTTGTGTAAAAGGAGAGTAAAATAATGTGCTGCAATGTCTAGGCTAAGTGTAATATCCTATCTAGCTTATTTAAAGCTAGCTAAAGCATCACTACTTTATTTTTGCAGTTAACATGTAATCATGGCTGCCTAATACAGGGATAACGTGGAATTTAGTTTCAAACAAGCCTACCCAGGCGGCACCTAATCTCTATAGATCTTAATTTTTGCCTGAGGTCCACAATCACTGAAAGGCTGTCTTTACAGCTGCTGAGAAGCACTTCAATTTTGACAGCATCTTGGCACCCATCTCCCAGATATGCCTGAGAATGGTCTAGAAAAATGATGCATTCCTCTGCCTAATTGTTCTGCATAGCTTGATCTATAGACATGTTCAGAAAACAGTTAGAGATTCTGGGTCTACACATATATAGTGGCAGTAAATTTTACCTGTAAAAAAATGACTAAGTGAAAATGGGGGTGTCACATCCTGAGTAAGAAAAACTCAAACAACTGGATATTCTCAGAGATTAAAAATGTATATTTAGAACAATTAAGTCCTCTAGTCATTCAACCAGCCACTGAGCCATTTTCTTGGATGTCAGAAGTTGTGGGTTTAAATGAAAGGCATAAAGGAGGGAGGCAAAATAGTGAAGAAAGGAAAACATCCACCCACCCCAGCTATAAATTCTGAATAAATGTTAAAAGGTACTGATCAGCTGAATATTTTTATTTAGTTAATATAATATAGGAAAGAAATGCATCTTCATTTTAAAGTTCTTTTAAAATTATAGTTCATTACATCAAAATCAGATTTCCCGTCTCTGTGAGATATGTAGACTGTGAGACGTTGAGTCCCCTTGGGGTTTTATTTTAAACTGTAAATATTCATCATTAGATATATGACATGATTGTCACATGGTGAAATACTATCTCTCCCAGACCCAGAATTTGTTCTTCCTCTACCCCTTGACTTTACATTTTGGCTATTGAGAACATTATAGCTGTTTAATAACTCCCTGACTGCTTTTGCCTGATGGCTGCATATCAGCAAAAATGGATGATATTAGGACTGCATATTTTGTTTTCCTTTTTTNATGTGACACTGTCACACACTATCCAAACTGATGTCTTATCCACTGCAAAATATTATTTCCTAAATGCTTGATTTGAAATTTGTCAGTGAAGAAAGCTGTTTGCATCTGTGGAACTCATTTGCTTCTAACCTCTAAATTTTTTCAGTTTCATTTTATCTTGCAATGCTACCATGACACAGAATCTGCACAGAAAGTACTGGGTTGCTGTTTCCAGTGTTGGCTGAAAGGTTACAGTGAACTTTTCAAGTTATTTTAGAACATATTATTTAAGGTCAGAGTAACAATACTGGGGGACAGAAAACATTCTTATTGTGTCTTGTCCAACTGGGGTAAGTTCTCCCTTATATTATTTCTTTATTCATATTGTAATAGTTTCCCATAAAAGAAATAAACAACCTTAACATGCCTAAAGATTAGACATAAATAATTAAAAAATCTTTCCACCACCACTAGTATCACTGTTTTCCAAAGCAGTTTTTGTCTATAGTTTGCAAAGCCTATCTGAGACAATTACTAGCTATGAGAATGCCATAGCATATTGAGTTGTTAAAATATGCTGCTCTAGCTTCCTGAGTGAAGTCATGAGTTTAATAATAACTTGGGTAAATGTACATATCTATAGGTTTGTGGGTTTTTCTAGTGAAAAACCCCATATATCTCAGGAAAGATTTAAGAAGACATTATTTATGATATTCTTGTCCTTGTCTTGAAAAAGTCAAGGTAACTCTAAGTTGTGCACTCCTATGATAGTTTTCCAGTCTGACAAAATTATTTTTCTTTTTTGGTAATAAACTCCTACTACATTGTTACAGAACAGTTCAGATTGCAATAGGCCTGTGTGGGTCATCCAGGCTATTATCATAAGATGTAGTCAAATGCATATTTCCTTAATTACTCCTGAGGAGTAAAACTTAACTTGGAACATATTTTGTTTTAGAAGGGAAAAAGCTGAATTCATTTTTTTGCTATGTTTGTAAACAAGGTCTATAATAGAATGAAATAATTGTTTATAATCTATGACATGATGTAATGTGGCTTTTGCAGTTTTGAAGTACTCTTCCTAACAATTAAACATAAATGTATACAGTATTGAAATGTAAACCACCAGAATATTTAAATGAAAATCGATATAAGCATTTTGCTAACATAAAATCCTTAAATTGTTTTAATGCTAAATGGTTCTTTGGGGAAAAAAAAGGAGACTCAAGAGAGCCAAAAGACTAGTACTTCCCATACTGAGATGTGTAAAAGGATAAGGATCAATCATTCATAGAGACTTTAAAAAAGAAACAAATTCATACAATTATGAGACAATGTTCAATAAGCATACTTGAGAAATAAGGAAAAGAGGATCATAGCCAAGATGGAAAGAACGGTAGTTAATTCTGGAAATACACTCTTCTTTTTGCAGTTATGAATAAAAGATTTGTCATATTTTGAGATGTTTAGTATATTTTTCACTAATGTTAAATTTTAATTCAATCCACTGAAGAAAGCATTATAACACTGAAATTGCTTCACAGTTGCTGCATAGGAGTTAAGAGAATATTTGAGCAAGTTGCAGCAGATTGTCTGTCAGAATTGTCCTGTTATCAGACCGGGAGATACCTAAAACTTTGGGTTTCATTCTCAGCAAAAAATCTCATATATATTGCCATAAACAATATAGTAGAAGAGGACATGCTCCCACTCCATCCTTACATAAAAGTATATTAGTGGTGGAATTAAACTTACTTGTCTGCTTTAGCCAACACTGGGCAGTGAAAGAACCTCAAGATGGCTTAACTTTATTTGCAAATAAATAAAGTGTTTGTATGTATTTTCATTTTTAGCTATTGTTTTTACAAATCCTTTCTTTAACTTTTCAGTGGCAAATCGAATGTTTCCCCACGGAGTTAAAAAAAAACCCACAAACAAAAAAACAACATAAAACCCACTCTGATCAATCAAAACCAGTAACAATTATAACAGCAAAATAAACATTTGTTCATTTATTAAAGAGAAGCGAGATTGTGAAGTTTTCAGAGAGTAATCACAATGAATCACATATAGTTCCATTCTTAAACAATTTGCACTAACACAGCAAATCTCAGCCCTCTGCTGAAAACCCATTAAATCTTAGCTTACAATAAATACAGAAGTGTGCATTAATACTCAATTTTAATGGCTTTCAGAAGTAATTGTGAACCTTTTACAGGAAGGACCCCTGAGCAGGACCTTATAAAGATTTCATTTCAATTATTTAACCTACAGATTATGAAAGTCAAGTAAAAACTTTCTTGGGTTCTCCCTAATTTGGTGTTCAGTTATTTATAAGGTAAGTTTACGTGCTGAAATGTTTGATATATATACTGAAGGACTTAAAACATGTAAACAGGACCTTATTTTGGTAGCACACATTTTTCAGAAAAATTATAATGTTGAAATTCTAGCATAAAAAAATCTCACTATTACTGCAGAGTAGGATATATTAATATTAGTTATGTATTATTTATTATAACTTATTTATTCTGTGCCTTTCAAGTGATAAGCCTGTCATAAAGGAATGACATTTCTATTTTTAACTACCTTGAATAATATTTCCCAGCCTTTGTATTCTTCAATAGCTTTGTGGACTTCTTCATTCCATTTCAAAAAGATTCAGGTTGTGCATTATCCCTTTTGTTTTTACTCTCCTTTTCAACATGAATGTTTTTTTGTTTGTTTTCCGTCAACTTCTTAATTTCTTGTGTTTGTGTTCAATTATCTTTGATATGGTTTTCAACTGCAGCATTTTCAAAACTTCATGCATATCTTATTTATGCTATCTCACCAATGATTTTGAGATGCCTTTTTATTTTTTAAGAGTAAACAATAGTTAATGTAAGTTAAATTTCATTGGAAGGATCAGTTAGAAGATGGAACTGAAAAGCTGATTTTGTCTGGTTCAGAGAGAATAAATAACTGCAAGAGAAGCAGATGCAGATTTTTAGGTAAGTATAAAAGTGCTAGCACCACTTTAAAAAATATTTGGTCAGAATATTTGTGAAGGATTTTTGGATGCTGGTAGTAGTTTGGTCTGCTGGGATTAATTAGTCTTCATGAGATTCATAGGTTCTGAAAAGCATGGTCTTTGCGCTCTCCTTAACAGGAGGTCCAAGGCACCAGGAACACAGTGATTTGCTGTGTGTGTTCCACTATCCAAGTGTTTTGCCTGGAGAAGATCTAATATGTCCTTCAAAATCAGCATCAGCTACACTGATTATGTCTACACTGCTGTACCAAAGAGAGGCAGCTAGTACATATGCTCTTGCCCCATGGTCGACAGGCACCATGGTGAGTTTGGTGTTTTTTTCCTCTTTTTTTAGGGGTAGCTCCTTTTATAAGAGATTTTTTTGGAGACAGTTAGTAGGAACAGTTTGAAAATGAGTGATAGAGTGAGCTTACAGTTAAGCGGTGTGGATCATCAAGGAACATTGCTTGAGTTCATTCTCTCACACTTTTTTATTTAGCAGTATAAATAGATCATGTATTCTACGTGGGCACAGGCATCTATGTTTGTGCAATTGAGACTGTCTCCTTATAGGGATATGTCGTGGTTTAGTCCCAGTCAGCAACTAAGCACCACACAGCCGCTCGCTCACTACCCCCACCCCTGTGGGATGGGGGAGAGAACTGGAAGAGCAAAAGCAAGAAAACTCATGGGCTGAGATAAGAACAGTTTAAAATAAAATAATAATAGTAATAGTAATAATGGTAATGGCAATAATAATGATTATGATAATAATCATAATATAATAAAATGGAAAATATCGAGAGAGTGAAATGAAACCTGGGGGAAGAGGAAAAAGAAAAACCACCAGTGATGCAACCGCTCACCCCCCACCGACTGACACCACCAGTCCCCAAGCCGCAATCGCCTCTCCCCCCAGCCAACTCCTCCCAGTTAATAAACTGGGCATGACGTCATATGGTATGGAATATCCCTTTGGCCAATTCGGATCAGCTCTCCTGGCTGTGTCCCCTCCCCTCCTGGTTTCTTGTGCACCTGGCAGAGCATGGGAAGCTGGAAAAGTCCTTGACTAGTGCAAACACTACCTAGCAACAACTAAAACATCAGTGTGTCATCAACAGTTTTCATACTAAATCCAAAATGCAGCACTATACCAGCTACAGTGAAGAAAACTAACTCTGTCCAAGCTAAAACTATTACAGGATATGAAAGTATTCTGCTGTGAACACCTACTATATTGTTTGGTGTGACTGTGGATATTTGATTGTAGAGATTCTTTTTTCTTCCCCATTAGTCTGAGGCTTTGTCCATCTCTGGTATTACATTAACCTTGAAATGTTCCCATACAGTTTTTAGTAACTAATCAGCCAGAGGAATTGAAACAAAACCTTTCTGTAAGTACTACAGGACTGTTCTTCTGATCTCAGAAATGTGATTGTGACTAGTAATTTGTAATAGATAGGATCTAAAAAAAAGGTTTTTAATGGAGATTTTTGAGATTTAATGGAGATAGTTTTGAGATGTATGGGACAAACTTTCCTTAAGGGGACTTGAGTTACATATGTAATATCTTCCTTTTCTCCTGCTTGTATGGACAAAGCATTAGATTTACTTTGCCTCTGCTTTTGACGCAAATATAGAGGCTTATATTGATGATCTGGGTTCAGCCCTTCATGATGAACCTGGGCTAAAGCAGAGATTAATAAAATGTACACATCCCTTCCTCTGAATGAATTAGAAACTCAGAGCAGATCAAGCTTTGTAAGTAGATAAAGATAATAGAAAACATCTCTCCTCAGAGATTATGTTACTGCTTTAATATTCTTCTGTATAGAATTTTAAGAAATATCTTTCTGAAAAAAAAGAAAAAGACACAAGTTTCATCTTTGTATGCTTAAATTATAGTTTATTTGTCATGTCCTTCCCATGATTACAAAGTCTAGTTGTGAGAAGATGTATCTAAATGGCAACAGTGCAAGCAGCCTCAAAACTAGGATTACATTCATTTGGATGCTGTGTGATGGGATCTGGTTAAACTTTTCCTGTTGCTCTCTCCGCACTATACTGTTGGGATCTACTGAATACACTGATCTTTTAAAGCCGCTGTCGTGAGAATAACTAAGGAAGAGAACAGATCTCTTTCTAGTATTATATATCATCTTCTGAAGGGTGGGAGAGCAGGAATATCATCCTTAGTCTTTTCCAAAAAATGTCAGTGCATCTGTAAACTTACTGCTTTGTGGTATTTCAGGAGGCATATAACATAAAGTCACAAATGCTTATACAGTTACAAAAAGGCTTTTGACCATATGAATACATTATTACTTTTACAAGTGATAACAGACTACTAGAAAAGCAAACAAACAAAAGAAAAACCCAAACACCCAAACTGTCTCAGAACAGCACCATTTATTCTGGTTCATTACTCCTTTGGAAATTCCTGGAAGGCCATTTGTTCATATACACCCTCGCTGCACTCAAAGCCATGCCACATATCCTCTGTTTCCTGCTATAAATATAATTCTCTGATAGACTGAAACACTGCCTTCCACCATTTTCGTTATTTTGAATGTGGAAAACCTAACAAACTGCACTTTAGTGCTAGAAGGGCACTATGTGGAATTCAGAAGAAAAGAAAAGACAAATCCCAGGTAGCATTGACTTGACTGACCTGCTCTAGGGGAAATTAACCCTAATTAGTACATAAACTGACCCATAAAACTTTGCTTCAATTCATGGATCAATCTCTGATCCTATTTTTTTTAACAGTGGAGTATTATCCCTGTCTACAATTTCCATTAGCTGCACATATCTAGTAACTCTTTGACTGTTGCACAGCAGCCCTACACTGCCTGTTTCCCAACACACCTAGCCTCTTCTGTGATGAGCTATCATGTTATTTAAGATCCTGCACTATTGATCCTGCACCAGCATCAAGTAAAAAATTTAGCTTCAGATGGCACATAAAAACATAGATAGCAAAGATCAGGCTTCAGCTGAAAATAGGGATTAGCATTATGAACCAAATAGGTCCACTTCATGAGCACAAAATGATGCAAAATGCGAAGTAGTTGTCTCAATGGAATTTAGAGATTTACATCTCAGAGTCCAGAATTTTGTGATCAAAAGGATTTAAATAACAGTTAGACCATCTATTGGTTTCTATATATGAGTTAAACATCTAATGTAACTGTTTGCACTTGCGTACCTTCAGACTGCAAATTGTCAGTGAACTTGCCATCATCATACAATATTACTTTACAGTGAAAACTGAATCACTAAATGTAAAATATATTTAAAAAACCTTTAAAGTAATGTTTGGACAGGCAATATATGAACAGTATAAAAATAATACATTTATATTGTATTTCCTAATTAAAATGTTAGTATAGGTTATAATCCTATATCACTGAAATCATGTGAAATCAATGAAACTTTTACGTCATTATGCGTTAATTAGTGGATAAAACACAAAAATATAAATTATTTGCTACATATTTTAGTTTTTAGCTTATCTTGGTGAAAAAGAATAAAATGTTTATTGTCATTATAATATTTGTTTTCAAATAGTGTAAGTTGATTACATAAGACACATTTTCTAAAAAAACCCCATGCTTAAAATGTAATCAATATAAGCTTAAAGAGTAATTAAGAATATTAATTCTGAATTATTTGTTTATAAAGAGGCAAATTCTAGGATATTTAAATTACTCTAGTTGCTGTATTAGTGAAAATTTTAAAATTAACATTTCAATTTCTTAGAGAAAATGAGGAACTGAGACATTAATCTGATTAGACAAAATATTGTAGAAATGTTCCCTATTCCTCTTACTGTTAGACTTTATATTTCTGGTGAATATGTTTCCCTTTACCCAAGGTTTTCTCTACACTGCTTACATACTGGGAAAGCAGTGGTTCATCAAAGAAGAAGGAAAT
>WEKW01028902.1:0-41978 GCA_013389905.1 Sula dactylatra | reverse complement strand
AGCGAGCGGCTGTGTGGGGCTTAGTTGCTGACTGCTGCTGTCGTGTTAAACCACAACAGAGAATTAGAGAAAACAAAAAGAACGCCTCCTCTGCAATCTGTCCCTTGGAGCTAGACAGTGTGATGTTGACTTACTTTGAGATGCTTAGTAAACATGCTTATTGCACTACAACAAGGAAACTGAAGCTGGCTGGTCACGTTCAGTATTACCTGGGAGTAATCACCAAGGATGGCTTTGTAGAGTCTCTGCACAGTGTAGGCATGCATCTCCACACTATTAGTTATTAGCTGAATCAGATTGGGAACAGCATCATCACGAACATAACTTCCTGCCTGCAAGAACAATTGAGTATTTGAGAGAAAGAAAAGTTGTTAGGTTTCACTATCCAGCTTCTCAGTAACGCCCAGCATCTGCTGATATCCTTCAGAAAGCCACCTGACATGCATGGAAATGAAAACCTCCTCATCCCCAAGCACTTCATGGTTGATTTTGAGCAGGCTCAGATGGGTAGAAGTACAAGACAGGACATTTTGCCAATGAACTCAACTATACCCAGAGAAATCGATACTATAGATATCCTGAAATTGTCAAGAGGACAGTGTGGACATAAGAAGCCTGTGTTACAAAAGGAACAAAAACCAGAGAAAACTGCTCTGTTAAATAGAAGGCTTTAAGTCAAAGACACCCTGGGGGCAGACCAGAGCTTATTCAGTCACTTGCTCAAAGCCAGACTCTACGACAAATAAGCAGAGGACCCAGGAACTTGCCTGAATAAATCACTCTTTGGTTAGAGGATAGGAACACAGAGCTCAGAGGGAAAAGCCCACTTTAAGTCCAGGAAAGTATGTGGGGCAATACACAATCACACAGCTTTGGCACTAGAAGGGAAGTTGTATGCTGTTCAAAACCTGTTCTGTTTAGGCACTCCTCTGGCACTGAGAGCAGAGCATGCAAAAAGAAGGAAATTAACGTGAGCCTAATTAGGTCAACTAAGTGAGAATCCACCTAGCCAAAGATGGCTGATGCCATCTTTCTGTGTTAGTTCTCATAAGTCTGCAAAACTGAGAAGGATGTTTATCTGTAAGAGTCTGCAGTAGGTATTCTCACGAATACAGCTTTATAAATGGTTTAGCAGCCAAGAGAAGGAAGTTGCTTTATTGAAGGAACTAATCTGAAAGCAATTCTCACAGCCAGTCTTCTAATAGAAATCCATTCTCAGTTCAGAGGAATCTACTTTTCTCTGTGTCAGGGTGGCAAAACAGCACACAAGCCAGACTCGCTTTGTGATGAACTTCCCAAATTCGAACACTCATAGTGATAAAAAGCTCTTCCCACTCCTTTGCCTCAGGGAACATGCTGCCTACCCAGTTATCACAAGATCTTCCCTCTTGTTTGCCAAAACACTACTCCAGCTCCATCTCAGCTGTAATGTTTATAAAGAAATTCATGTAGGTAAAAGAGTAATAATTAAACCCAAAGAAGAGGAACTAGAAAGCTGTTGATACAATTTCATCAAAAAAACTTTGATACACTCAACTTGGAATAATTCCAAGAAATTGTTTCACCCCCTTTCTCTTTGCAAGTCTCTTAAGGCTGTGTTCAATCTCCCCTGAAAGCACTGTATATTGGAATCACAGACAGAACAAGAGCTGTCCTAACTTAGAAGCTAATGTGATTATTGCATTAGAAAAAGTCTGCTACACACTGTATTCTTGTGTCCTTCTGAAATCATACATTTCTTCTAAAAAAACACTCAGTCATATTTACTGAGTTTACATATTTCTGACTGGCTGCCTTGGGTCACTACCGTATGCTTCCTCTGTCTGTTGTAGCATTTGTAATCTGCCAGCCTTTATAGCCATCTCCATCTTGATGAATAACGTCCTACAAAATCAAAAAATTTTTATGTAGTCACAAACAAGAGAGGCAATCTCACTTACCGTTGTTAAGACTCTCATAATTGTGTCTATGTGCCAGCGTTTGGAAGGAGCGTATCTGACAAAATTAATAAAACAAGTTAAAGCAATAACTGCAAGCCTTCAACACCAGCAAGAAACCCATCATTATCAGAACCTCCCCATTCGGTTACTTCCTGGCCCACTGTTTCCTGAGGGACACACACCAACAAAACACACACAAAACAAAACACCATACGCTTCACATTCTTTGACTTTTTTGTATTAATGCCGACATTGGAAAGCTGAATGAATATACAAATCTGTATAATACAGCACAGCCACACCTTGCATATACAATATTTCAAAGTCAGACTGCTGATTACAATGGCTCAACAACGAGATCATCTCACTTGTAGAACTAACCAGAGAGAACCTCTGTGTGTGGAGGTGGGGCAGAGCCACGATGTCAGCACTACATCTCTTCCAAAGCGCAGCAGAAATCAATATGCTAGTCTGGTTTAGTGATACGAGGACTACCCATATGGGACGTACTAGTGTGTCCTGTTCCTCAGAGTAGGTTAAACTGACAAACCACACAAGTAGCGAAGAGAGGACCAACATATCCTCTTTGGGGGGTGAGAAGGGGGAGGAACAACACACAAAATGCTCATAATTCTGAGGATGTACAAAAAATTAATAGCAAGTAAATTGACCCCATACTTTTCAGCTGCAAGAAATATTCCAGAGGCACAGTCTGCCTTAAACTCTGGTTCACAGGAATCTAGGAAATACAGCAACTCCTTCATCATTCCACGGACATTGTTCCCATTAACAAGAGCAAAACTCAGCTCCATTGCACGCCTAAGGCAAGAGACAGAAAAACTGATAAAGTATCTTCACCTAGTGAAGTAAAAAAGAAAAAACACCAAAACACAAAACCCAAACAACAAAAACACCCCACAAAAAACCCAAACCAACCAAGTCCAGCTACTCAAATGCACTTACCTTTTAATTAAGAAGAGAGCAATATCTATTAATCCTGTGAGAACAGCCTTCCACATTAAATGTACCNCTAAGAGGGAGTGGGGGTGGGGGGTGTTCTAGAAACACCTGTCCAGACGTTCTAAAGGCTAGAAATGTCTTTCAGCAACCAGAGTCCAACAGCGTTAATGTCTGCCTGTGCAAGTATTTGTAATCACATGCTGGTCATTTCTGACACACAACTGCAATAGGTAAGCAATCCATGCTGCAACATGCTTTCTCCAGCTTCAGGGATCCAGAAAAGACCTTTTTCAACCTCCATATATTAGAGATTCAAATACAGGAGAGATTTAAAGTATTAACTGATAAGCTTTATTTATCCTGTCAGATAGACTACATAAGATTTCTAGAACCCAAAACTACTCTGGCAAAATTACTCTGGTGCTCTTTTCAGATCCCATTCCTTCCGCCGCCCCCAAGTTCACACCACAACTAGAGAATACTGGCTCTTTGCTATTCCTTGTTGCGTACATGGAAGTCTGACGCTAGTCCTTAGCTCTTCTGCTCAAAGCTTCTGTAGTTGATTCTAGCACAGCTCTCCCATTCTTCTGACATTTTCTGAATGAAGACTATCTTCAAATGTGATTCGTTTCTGTACAACATTGGCAATTAGTTATGTTAAAATGCATTAAATCAATGCATTAAAACAGCCTCACTAAACAACCCTGACTGTTCTTTGAAACTGAGCATTTGGTGTAATTCAGAACCCAAACCTCCAAGTTGTGTCCTTTTCACACTATCAGGAACTTTATTCTCTGCCTGTCACTGAGATAGCCTACTAGAAGACAAGAAAGATCCTGACAGCACATCAAAAACTTCCGCCCCCATTTCAGTTATCTTTTGAAATCATCTGGATAGTTGCTGAACTACTTCATGTGTACAGTGATTTTGTACCACTTGTTGTGCAACAGATTACATCCAAAATTACACCAAAAGGCCTAAAGTCTATTTCGTAATATATACTTTCTTCAAATAGATCAGACTTCAATGTGTGTTTAATGTCAGAAATTTTCATTAAAATCGTAACATTGAGATGCATGAGATATGCTGCCATCCTTTCATATATTTACTGGCAGCAAACCCATGAGCAGTCCCACTGATTCTGTCTTGCTCCAGTGTCAAGCTTGCCAATCTACCACTACATGGACACATTTTTTCTGATCGCTTAGTATTTTCCCAATGTTCATGAAACATCGACAACTTAGACCAGGCACATTACCCAATCCAATGGTACTGGGCGCAAGGTATTTGTTCTCAAGAATCTGAAAGCATGTAGACAGCACTACACCTCAACACCTCCGTAGTTGTTATTGTAATAAGAAGGATTTCTACAGAGTTGTGAACAGTAGATGTGTTATTTTGCTTTTTACCCAACTAATACCCAGGGACTTAGAAAACACAGAGTTGTTCAGAATTAGGGTGGAAACACATAACTGAATTGTTACCTTCTATCGTCTAGACCTGTGGCTGGCTGAAGACCTATGCCATTATTAGAATTGTTTTCATCCCTCCAATTAGTTCCCAACTCCTTACACCTAACCCTACTGGATTACAAGTTTTCCATGCTTATGTTTAACTTTTTGGTCACATTATAGTAGATATATCAATACTGCAGGTGCACAGAGGTACTCTGCAATCTTAATACCAGGCATTTATCTCAACATGTATTGCTCACCTTCAATCGTATCACAAAACTCATTTCTCTCAAAGTTCCTAATCACGTCATTGGATCATATTAAGCAAACAGACAAAAGACTTGAATTAAATGGCAAAGCCATTCTGAATTATACTACACAGACCAAAGATGCACGGCAATGGTTAAAAGATGATGAGAACAGGCCATACTTCAGATAACCAAAGCCAGGTACTCTGTGTGTCCCTCAAGTCCCAGCCCTTGAAACTTGCTACCTCGGGACTCTGACGTCCAGTCAATATATTGCTTCAAGGAAGACAGTGCATTGTCAGCAGCATGAGTGTCAGCATGGCAACAACACGCTCTGCTGATGGATCACTCAAAGGCTTCATCCTCCAACAGCACTCAGACATGAAGCTCTATCATTTGTAGCATACCTATGTTTTCCTGGCAGGCACCAGTGAAGTGCTTTTGTTGCCTTCCATCCAAAACCTAGATGGGGCTGTGCTATTCCACAACCCAGCCTCATGCTGGCTCTGGCACCGAACAGCAACAACAGCCTGACTTGCTCAGCATATAAGATACAAATGTGTGTTTTGGGATAGATTGCAACTGTAAAATAGGTTACATGGTACCCATGACATAACAGTTAAAACTAAGTTTCAGAAGTGAGACACAGGCAATTTCTTTCCTATTCTGTACATATTAGACTGAGCAGTGCTGTTAAAAATCTAGATCTGATTCAAAAGATGGACATAAACTTGAGGAATGCCTATCAGAGCGAGTATCTATGACTTATCTAATCCGTTTGACAATGTAGAAAAAAAAAAGAGGTTGAGCAATTTTGAAAGTATATTCATGATGTGAGAGCTCAATGAAATTTTGGCTTGCAGAAGACAGATTCCACAAGAGGCAACAGGGATGCAACTGTTCCCCCCATCACTGACATATCATATGCTGCACTGAGCTCAGACCACCAGTTATAGAAAGAATAACGATGGGGAAGAAAGAACAAGCAACTGACAGGCTGAAAGACTCAGTTTAGAGGAGCAGTATTCCATATAGGTTGGGCAAAAGTGAGATCAAACAATTCAAGAGTACCTGTGAGTGTCTGACAGAAACAGAAAGTTACTATCATGAGTAAAAGGAACATAACTGAAGTAGTGAGAAGAATCAGAGGAAGAAGTTTAGACTTCTTCTTTAGAAGTTTAGAAAAAAGTCTTACTGTAGCGAGAAGTAAAGTTGCAAGCTCTCCCATTGCCCAGAGAAGTAGCAACACACCACTATTTAAATGACAAATGAACACTGAGAATGCATAACAGGACATGGTTTGTAAGCAAATTGTTTGAACAACCAAGTCTGAATTCTACCGCTGCTTAACCAAATTTAAGCCAGAATAAGTTATTTGAATGGCTTAACACTGCTTCAAGACAACATGGCACTGCCTGTTCGTCTAGGAAAGAAAAGCAATAGAGCATGTCAGAGTAGCTTCGATTAGGATCATACTTTATGAAGGCTTTCCATCTTGTTGCGAGTATACAATCTGATCTCCATTGACTCCATTTTGGAAAAATTCAGGTTTTTTCCAATCCAATATGCATAAAACATAAAAGCAGTGTCTCAGAGAAGGTGGCTGCACATCTTCATTACCTTCTTTGAATTATGAACCATACTATGCATTAATACTAGTCTCACTAACAGATCCACAAGACTGTTGTCATTTTCCCCTACGCCCTGCACACTTTCCATAGGCTGTCAACCTTGAGAGTCTATTTCACCGATATTTCAATTACCTTTTAATGGAGACATCCAGATCTTTCAGGCAGTCCACAATCGTGCTTCTATGCCGCTGTACTGCGTTGTGGTCTGTCTGCACAGTTTTCAACAATGACGTCAAAGCTACATATCTGGGATAGGGACATATGGTAGTAAACAGTTGACAGTAGGCATTTAATTTCTATGCATAGACACTCACACACCCCAAAACTCAATTCTTAGTTTGCAACAGAACAGGGTTTTCTTGTACTCACTAACAAAGGGAAGTCTTCCAGGGGACTGCCTGGCCTATCTTCAAAGGTGAGTTACCATACTGAACTGTAACATGCCTAACAACACCCTGCTGCCTGGACAAGCACCTGTCCTGATTACTGGCCTCACGTCCGGTTTTCCAGTCTTCTCAAAGATTTTGAAAAGACAAGGCAATTAAAAGATTAGACCTCTGCAGACCGTACGCTCAGACTAGCGTGAGTTGCAATTCCCAAGGCTAGAGTCCTCTATCTATACCATGATTTGCTATCAAAATGCCTAGAGATGGGACTTAATTCTAGCAGTTGCAGCAATTCCGTGTTCAGATTCATAGTGACCAAAGCACAACTTCCTTGTTGCCAACAGCACACAATCAGAAAAACCACAGTCTTTGCCTAATCTGTCAGATCTCCAATGGCAAATCTGATTTGAATGTCACCACAGACCAGTTGGGACAAACAGGTTATTGGAAAAGACCACTTGACTAGATTAAGAAATCACACGTTAATGTGATCTAATGATCATACTCAGATGAGCATACCCTGACTCATCAAGTAAGATGGACAGGGCCACAGTTAGGATTTTCACAGAGAAAAGAATGCACCAAGAAAGAAGAGAGCCATACTAACCCCGACAACAGTACTTCCCATTATAGTCGCCTGGAAAGCTCTACTTCAGCATAATCTTTGTGTAATTGCTTCTCGCACTTTTAAACTGGGTGTTGCCAAAACACACTTCATACAACTTACCTAATATTTTTGTCGTTGTTTAATAAGAAACGGCCTAGGATGTTAATGGCTAAGACCTGCAGAAAGAGTTAGGGAAGATCAGTGATCAAAAAGAATGCTGGTCATCTTCCTTGTTTCAAGATGATTTTAAGGGCAATGTGTCAAAGCCACCATTGCTGTTCTTGGCCAAAAGCATAACAAAGAACTCTAGAAGCTGACTAAGCAAAGGAAAAGCTAAGGCAAACACAGCACAGGCTCTCTTCTGCACTCAAGGGAACATTGTCTGCAGGAAGTTTTGCTTTTTTATTTTTGTTGTTTTTAAAAAAAAACCACAAACACCACTTTCTGAAGAGGCTACAGTCTTATTTAGAGCCAACTGCGGAGCTATGTTTGGGTGAAACAACTTTGCTTTGTGTCCTCTACACAAATTACTCTAATACAAGCCTAGAAAAAAAAAAAAAGGCCATAGCAAAGGCAACTTACTCTCAGTCCACTCTCAGATTTTATGTCCATAATAGTCAGCACAGTTTCATAGAGAATGGCATTTCCCACATTTTTACTTGTTTCTGTATTAGTGGCAACCTGGAGAAAAGATACAAAATAAGTGACTCCAATGCATCCAAAACAGATCCCCTTTGTGCTATTCTGCAGAACAGGCAGTAAAACTAACCAACCCCTAGCAAAGAAACATCACAGCTATGAAGACGTGTCTCTTGCAGCAAAATTCAACCCAGCATAGCAACCAGCTGTATCCTCACCAGTGCTGCTGAATCCAAATTATTAAGAAACCAAAAGAGAACATTTAAGCTTCTCATGAACCTTGCAGATCTCACCTGTGCAAGTATATCATTCATTGCTTCACTAGAATCGTCATCATTTCGTCCTAAAATTCTTAGTAACCGCAGGATTCGTACCTATTTGACAAAACAAAGCAAAGAAAAATCTCATTGGATGGCAGTGTTTTACACAGGGGCCACAAAACACCCAGTACACTTCCTGAGGAGCGGCAAAGCAGCAAAACGAGCTGCTGATTTCCATTCCTAAGCAAAATGCTTATCCTTAATAAGACCTTTACCAACAAGAACAGGCTTATGCTGTGCTCATTTTCTTCCCACTAGTCAGAACTGTTAAGAGTACCCCAACTACCCACTAGGCACAGCCTTGCAAGACCAACATCTGTTGCTGCTTCTCCCTTTCGTCACAACTTCACATAATGTGATAAGGCACTACAACTGCCATTTAAACTAAGGCAGGTGTCTTTGACTAAAGTAGATGAAGAGCATTTACACAATCAGCTCTAAAGACACAAAATCTTAAAGTCAACACAGCTGCCCTGAGGTAACCACCTCATCATACCTAAGTCTCAAAACACAGTACTAGAATAGAATTAAAGCTATGAATCATTGCCTGCATCAGTTCTTACCTGCAAAAAGGGGTCACTGATCCCGGACACATCATGCTCTGGTGAATATCCAGACATGATAAGGTTCTTCAGAATACGAACTAACTGGGGAACAAGCTGTGAAGAATAGAGTTGTACTATTAGGGTGTTGTTCCTTCCCATTCCCCCCCCCACCCCAGTTCTGAAGTACAGGTCCAAGACAAATCTTGTATTTGAAAGCAAGTCAGTCTACAGGTTCTTCCACAAAGTTCAACCTGCACATCTAGAGCTGATGTTATATGAACACCTACGGCTTAGCTAGGGCACAACTAGAAGCAGTTAAGCTGTGACCTGAGCACCATATTTTATCTTTGAAGTACTAAATCTACCAGAGCTTGGTAGTTGAGACCTGAGAGGAAATAGCAACTTAAATTCCTCTCTTCACAAAAAGGGGATGTGCTGGGACTATTAAAATGGTATAATTCCAGGACTTCGCTTGGGGGCTTTACATTAGGTCCTGACTCATTTTTAGCAAACATCTCCACGGAAGCATCAGGCATAGCCAAGACTTTTGATCTTTTCAAGTACTGTACTGCTATGATTAAATTAATAAGAATTCCTTCAGGTTTGACACTCCATCCAACTTAGCTTCTACAAAGAAAAGCTTTGTTATCTGCTTCCCCTCCAACAGTTTCCAAAGAAGGCAGAGAATGGATTTCCCTCCAGGCTTCCCCCAGAGCTCTGTTGTTAGACTACTTCTTCCCTGCAAGTAGCTCCAGAGCTGCTCTCCTCTTCATCCCAAACTTCTTGGCAGGAGCAGCAACACTAAACTGACCAAATTCTTTGCTTCACTGCTGTTAGAAGGGTTCTGCATAATAGCAGAAAGACTGACGGAAGCACTGCTACTGTGCCAGACTCAGGAGCACAAAATCATATCAACTTACACTGTTCATATTTTTAAAGTTTCTTTCCAACCGTGTAGGCTAAAACACTTTCAGAAGCAGTTCAGATTCCTCAGATGTTGATGGCACTAGTCTCCCAGTAGACATCTACCCATAGGAATAAGTTATTTTTTAAGACTCGTGCACAGCTTTGAAGGAATGCTACTTATTCGCACAGTTTGGTTCAACTCCTTCCACCTAGGCATCTCTAGTGATGCACTTAATCTGTCAGGCCAACTCTGAGGAACCGTGATAGAATTTCTCCATAGTATCTCACACATGCCAAGCAAGTAATCAATTCAGGGCAGAATGTGGCAAATAAGCCAATCGCTAAAGCAGACAAGACACAACAAACTTACTATTTATCTCAAAAAACTGTCATGTCAGCTATGAGTAACAAAATAGTCTCAGGGATGAAACGGAAGCTCATTTCCAACACATCCTATGAAAAATCTTAAGGTTGAAAGACAGAAACTGGACTAATTTTCATTGAACTGTAAGAGAAAAACCACTCCTGGTGGATGACGCAGAGATGTAGATCTTTATGAGCTTTATTCCTTCCACAGAAAGTTTCTCCCATCCCTCTCAGTGCTGGTATTATTAAAATAATCCAGACACTGGCTGGAGATGAGGTCACAGACTAGACAGAGGTGTCACGGTGGCTGCACTAAGTGGAGCAGGGCTAGCAGCAGGACAGCATCAATCTTTCTCTCAACTCCATGCATGACAATTAGTTTATAAAAATGTATACCTGCATTCAGGTATGCCTACTATGAGTCAGGGATTGCATTCACACTAAATTTTTACCAGATCAGAGATTGCTTATAGTAAAATTGCCACTTCTGACAACATCAAATCAAGATGGTCCTTCAGATTCAGGACAGGTAGTAGCAGAAGGTGCCAAAAGCACAATGTGACTTGCAGAGCACAACAGCTGCATGTGGACATACTACTTAGGCAATGTTTTCTGGACTGAAGTCCTGTACATTTGTGTTTCAGTGCAAGAAGAAAACCAGCTGAGTTTCTCCATTTTTTTATTCCAACCTTCACTCTTCAGGAATTATATACTCCTCTGAAAATGTGCGTTTCATAAAACACACAGACAAAAGGAACCATAAATTTCCTATTATCTGCCTTAAAGAGGAAACCAAAGGATGCTGCAACACCTTCCCTCAAGACAGAGTAACCGACAAGTGGAGTGATCTGCTGGAGCATTTCTGGAACCCTGATTAACATGTTCTTTGCCTTCTAACATGCAAGAGTTTCAGGACTGATGACAGGACAAAGGGAAACATTACAGCCATGGAGATCGGTTGAGGGCCACCACCCTAATCTTCTGTAGTCAAATTACACCCATGAAAAAATATCAGCAATGCAGCTGTACTCAGTAGCTCTTCGCAGCACAGTAAGCCCACTTACAGGCGGCTAAGTAACTGTCTCTCCTGCTCCCTTTTGGGAATCACCCAAAGTTGCCCCATGATTCAGGGCAAAACACAAAGCCCAGTTTGTGATAAGAAAGCCCAGGGCTACAGCTTTCATAGGCACAAAAAACACCCTGAAGTATTCCTTAAACGAGAGAGAGCTTGAGGAAAGCAGGCTTGTGTTTAGAGAAGGCCACAACTGAGGTTCAGGGCTGCCATGGGTATAGAGGTTTAGTGACAAGACCAGACCAGCACACAAAAAGCATTAGACAGGTACAATTGATCTAAGCATGTGGCATCAAGCACAAATGTGGCATTAAGAGGCACTGTCTCACAAGAGACAAATATCTACAGATTCAATGCAAGCATGCACCATCTAGAAGAATTAACTCTTACCTTTTCATTCTAACACACAGCAGGATTCCAGACAAAAGGGACAAAACAAACGAAGCAGGCATTAGGGATAGATCAATGTTATACCATTCACAGCATAAACAACTACAAGAGATAGCTAGAAAAGAATGTACCTAGTACCTAAATTTTGTGGACTCAGGTCTTCTTTCTTTTCCCATGACTACCATTTTAGCTGAGCAATTAGTAGCAGGGGTGGCTACCTTCAAGATGACCCTAGTCCCACTTTCATTCCTGCTTTGACATACACAATCAGGGCAAGGGAAGACATGCCAAAATGCTAAGATGCATCAAAGCATGTACTGTTTGAAATCCCTAACGATATAGACAAGCCAAAGAGGAACCGTAAACTGGGCATGCAAACAAATAAGCACTTTTAAGACTTTTCAGAAGAGCAAACAGCCAGTTCTGTTCTACCAGCTTTGTTCACTTTTTCCTTCTTTGACCAAGAAGTCAGAATGACAACTTCAATGCAATTTTCAGATGCCCTTTTATTGGTAGTCTTTCATATGGCAATAATACTGCACAGCAAAATATAGCTAACAGCATAAGGAAACTTGTGCTGGGGGAAGGGGAGGGGAAGCAAACATTCCTAATCAGAGGAGGAAGAGTGAAGCTGACTCTCAAACCCTTAAGTTAAAATGGAAAATGATGTAATATAGCATGCACCAAAGATGAGGTATCTACAGAACTAGAACTTCCATTGGTATTTTTGACCCGAGTTTATAAAATTGTATGGCTGTGGTTAAGGCACGTTGGTATAACCTCAGTTTTTCATCTTTGCGTCTTTATGTTTATGTTTAATACATTTGTGATTCCAGTGTCACTATGCAATTGGCTACAAAGAGTGGAAAAAACCAGAAGGGAACATAAAGAGGACACTTTCAATCTAACTTTAGGTTGAGTTTCATACTGCACAGTCTTGAGACTGGTGTCTTTAACTTACACACTTATTGAAGGGGATTAGGGCTAGATACACACAAAATTCCCAGATGAAATGATTTTTTTAAAAAACTTTTAATAACAAGCAGACAGTACCACTAAATTCTTCACCGAAATAGTTGTAAGGATTTTAATAAAAGATGTGCACAATGCTTTTACTAGGGAGACTAAAAGGACACATCGGTGTAAAAAAAAAAAAAAAATCAAAACCAAAAAACCCCAGTGCAATCTACCACAGGCAAAAACATGAATATTAACTCTACAATATTATCTGTTCACACTTACCTTTCTAAAGTGTGCAAGCATATCTGGGCTTCTCTCACACATCTCTGTGAGGAGGACAACTGATGTGTGAAGAACACCTAAAGGTGAGGGAGGAAAAAAAAGTATCTACATTTAACATAATTTCATTGGCTCCAGACATGTGACAAAGATCAACAGGAAAGCATTAAAAAATTCTTCTTGAATCCAACATATCTACTCCAAAAGATATTTGCACTTGCAGCTGTGCCCAAGGGAAAGCAGATAGCAATGTGCTCATGTCTTAAAGCTGCAACTAAAGGCCAAAGGAGGAGAGAAATTGGCCTTTGTCTGCAGAACCTTGCATACTAAACATGCAGTCAGATGGTAACAGACATAGTTAGACTAGATGATCTTAGGGTCCCTTCCAACGCAAATCATACTATGTTTCTATACAAACATAAGACTCTAGAAGGACAATATATATTAATTGCATTGTAGGTGTTGGGTTCCTCATGCTTCCAGACTTTCTCTTCTGATTTGGGTACCCTAGCCAACCTTTTGTGACGTGACTTGGACCTTCCTCAGAAGGTCTCAGAACCCAGTCTAGAAGACGACTATAGCAGACTGCTTGGTCAAGCCAGTGTCTGCGCATTGGCAGCCAGCTTCTGTGTGCCCTGCCTTAACGAAACCCAAAGTGTCTCTGAAAATAGTTAGAAAAGGCATGTCAGTTACAAACTCTTTAACCACATGTCAACACTAGACAACTTGTTAGTGAGACATAACTTTGTAAAGCATGAAACTTCAACAAGCATTATTTTACATCCACATTCAGATGCTAACTTTCAGTTATGCATTTTCTGTTGCTGTTAAGTCGGTACTGGAGAACCCCTGACTGAGAAAGAGACTAGAAGCCTGCTTAATAAGCGAAGTTTTCTATGGAGATGACATTTATATTCCACAAGCTATGCAGCTTTCTGACCTATTGCAGGTTCTATCCAAAATCTAGTTTGAAGTTCATAAATATCTATCCATAAAGCTCGTGTCACAGCTTTAACACTGACTCTGCTTGCTTACCACTGAGACCTCCCAAAAGGCTGCTAAAAGGGTTTCATATATATTCTGCTTCAGAGAAAGCTCAACACAAAGCCACAGCTAAGACTGCTGGAAAGGAGATGCTGATTTTTAAGGAGGAGGAAAACAGAAAGGATGATTGGTTCCTGAATTCAGGTGAACCTCAATTCTCTGCTTGGCCAAGGCTTGAAGAAGAGCATTCCCATGTTTAAAGAGGGACCAGAGGGAACTGAACAGCTCTCAACTTTTCAGGGTTGCATAAGACAAAGACTGAGGTTCTCATGCTAACAAACTGGATCACATAGGCATCGCTTACTGACAAAGTCTCACAGACCGCTGCCTATTTGAAGTGGCGCCTGGTCTAAAACATTCACATTTAAAATCAAGGTAAACTAGCTGCGTACACATGAACTACATTCCACATGCAAACCGTCCTGTTCCTCAAAGGTTTACAAACACATGCAGGAAAAAAAATTGAAACAACAGCTTCTCAGGTAGCTACTGTGGCCCGTTAGTACTGTTGGCACTTACAACTACCCTGTCTTGAGACAGAACTTCTCCTTGTAATGGGTTTCAGCACTGCAAACATCTGCTGTAGAACTCCTAGCACGCCCACCTATTTTCTTAAGGCACATGCTCATTGCAGATGTGCCACAGGACTTTGGGAAGTCAATACCAGGCTTGATACAAACGAGCAAAGGTGTTTAATATTAGTATTTCTCTTTAAATAATTTTCTAGAAGCACTTGTGCAAGAAAATGCATTAAAGCAGAATAATCTTGCAAAAAGACCGTTAAAGTGAGAATCTGTTTTAGGATGCAGTTCTGATGAAAAAGAGCACTGAAGAAAGACTCTTTCCTGACAATAATGAAGGTATCTCAGTCCTGGGAGTGCCTGCTAAAACGATGTCAGAGAATCCTATAGTGCTATACTAAACAGAAAACAAAAACCCACCACAACTCTAAAAAGTGCACTTTAGAGTCCCTTTAGGCAGCGTATTGGATAAAAATGACTAACTTTCCCATTCTACCCACTCTGAAGAGTATCAAAAACAGTGAGAGAGTTGCTTTTGTCACCTATGCCACATAAAAGTCCTGCTGACTAGCAGAGTCATACACATCCCTTCTTTCTGAATGACATTTGCTTTCACTGCATAGAAATGGGAAGAAACAAATCATATAAATACACCTCAGAAGTTCCTTCCAAACAAAAGGCTTAGGTAGCAAGCGCACTGTCCCGTAAAGAATGGCATAGCCTTGCTAAGTAGAGTCTCTGATATTACCATGGTTCTTCTCATTCAGCAAGTTTTTGGTGGCTGGCAGGAACATCTCCATGAGTTCAGGCACCTTTCTAATGACATGAACAGCGCACAATGCTGCCTGTATAGAAAAAACAGCTCTGTTAGTACATACTGTAATGATGATACATGCTTCGAGAATATCTAGCATAGTGGGAACTATCACAAATTTCATGATATACAAAGACCTGGAAAGTTTATGCTACATTTTTCTCTCTCTCTACAAGTGACCCTAAACAGCATCACAAAGAAGAGTTCAATAAACCTACCACAAGTGGGGGGCGAGAGGGGGGAAGCACTGAGCTACAAAGTAATACTCCCACTAGCAATGGTTCATTTTTACATTATTCGCTTCAGAAGTGATATTAACTACAAAGCAGCTCTGCCCTTAATAGTGCTACTTCAGTCTGTCTTCCTGTTGCTAAGGAGAATATAATGCATTGGAAGCAAATAATGAAATTTATGTCAAATTTACGGCTCATTTTCTTTCCCTCGAATATCGTCTCTTTCCCCACAAAACAACTTCCTCCTGCAGGTGATGCACCCTATGAAAAATAAAAGTATACTGCAAAAAAATTGCCTACTACTTCTAGGGTGCAGAAGCAACAGGAGACACTATTCTTTGCAGCTGCTTGAGAATCAAGTGCACTGAGGGCCTCTTACCAGAATAAAACAATACCTCTTCGCATTGCTTTCTCTCCAGTCTCCCTCTAGATCCAGCACTAGACAGAGTAGTAACAATGCACCTCTTCCTAAATCTTACTGCTTCCCACTCTCCGCAAGACTTATCAACGAAATAAATTTAAGAGAAAAAGGGTAATTATACTTTGCAGAAGCTATGGCACACTTGCTATGGAAACAAGACAATTTATAATTGTTAGCCCATCTCAAGCCCTTAACCTATCTCACTTATTACCGTCTTCATCATCAACAGACATGATAAAATAGGTATCAGCCTGCACTGTTAATGATCAAAGTTTCTCTGGACTTATCTGAGAAGATATAAAACTGATGACTACAAGTTTGGGGGTAATGTCTGTAAACAGGCAGGTGTTCACATTACCATCAATAACCTTATGGTAGAGAGTATCAATATGGAAACAACTGCCTCACCTATTGGAGGCTTGTTTTTCAGAGGCTTACACACATTCCTGCTATTGACAGACAGGGAGTTTTGTCCTGTCTTGCACACTGGGAAAATACTCAGCCAGTGTGATCCGAGCCATCTAGTATTCCAGATATTAGCAATCCAATCAATCTTGAGTTTTAATCCATAGCAAAGTATTCCAAAGTTCCCTGAAGTACCTTCTTCCTAAGATAGGAGTTGGAAGTTTTGAGGAGCTTTTCCACCTCTCCTGCGAGGTCTCTGCACATTTCTGAGGAGCCCATGCAGCCAAGAGTGCAGAGTGCCAGCCCCTGCACATATTGCGTGCTGTGATTAAGGTCACTGTAAAGGAGAACAAAAAAAGGCCAATCAGCATGCAGAGAACCTGAACACACAAGAAGAGGCATCTATATCTACAGTCATCTAACCAGCTGCACACATGGCCCAGAAGAACTCTCCACGTTCTCAGCTATTTGGGAGCATGACTTAGGAGCAACAGCAGCTTTGAATGCATGTACCACAGGGTTTGCTATTACTTCTACTTAGAATTCTCAATTATAAAGATAAAATACTTAGTTAAAACTATCAGGTCCCCATCACTCTGCAGTTGGATTTCCTATTGTCTTTATAAAGTCAGGGGTTCGCAAGTGTCTGGTAAAACGCTATTAGCGCAGCTGGCAGTGTTCATTAAGTAAAACAGCCTAGCAAATAGCTGTGTTCACTTTTAAATTTCTCAAGAGATTTCCTGTAGATGGCAGGTTGTTCTCTAAGCTGTAACAGCTCAGCCAGAGTAAAAACTTATTCCTTAAAACAAAAAAAACCCAAACACACCCAAAACAAAGGCTGTGGGCCTTCATGCCACAGAATACAGTGATAAAGAAGTCTCTTTAGGGGGACTGAACTGAGAAGAGGGAAGACCACAAAGAATTCCATTAAACTTCTAAAGTAAAGACAAAATGTTGTATTGTTGTATTTTGGAACTAGCATGTAGAAAAGAACCTAACATGAAGCACAATCCTGCAGTGACTCTGTGGGTTGTTCCAGTTCATACATGTTCTAGGGTAGGCTTTACCGTCTACATTTACAAACCAAACAGTATATAAATGTCTATGTATAAATATTCTCTATCCTGAGGAAAAACCACAAACCCCAGCACCCGCACACCTTAAAAAAAATCCATACAGAAATTTTGTTTAGCAATCCTAGCTACTCATATGCGTAAGAAAGTTGTGAAAAGTGGTCAATAAGAAGTTAAAACACCTAACAGTAGATGTTCGTGAGGCCAGCTACCAATGCCACACTTGGTACAAGACAATATAGGTTCCACACGGCAATCCCAACAGCCACTTTTCCATCAGACTATTTGGTGTTCATGTCACCACAGTATCCAGGATTCAATACTGCAGAAAGTAAAAAATATGGTTCCTGGTTTGGGAGGCAAGGGGAGTTGGAGATCGCATGACTGGAGGGGAAACGAGTGGTATGCAACCAAATGTGCACAACGTGCAGAAAAGCAGGAGACAGTATTCTGGCTGTAACGTCAAGCAGCTATGGCAACATGCAGATGAAGGAGCAGACAGTACATGCCACTAAATGAGTTGTTTATTTGTTTCTTCCTTTAACAAATTTTCAGCAGCTATATAAAGCTGTGCGTATAGCAAGTATGTGCTTCACAAAGGTGCTTGCTTTTTTGTATCAAAAACCTAGGTCTTGCTATAAAATAATGAAAGACAATGCAATAATAAAATATCTTAACGTCTAGATAAAAGCAAGACAAAGTGGTAGATACAGAAACCAAAGGAGAAAGCAATAAACCCACTGAGGTGGTGGGAAGCTGTCCACCAGTTTTGCTCAGCTTCAGACTGACCCATTTCCAGTTCAAACTCACTACACCCTTACCACACAAATTCGTTTTAGCATAAACAATTAAAAGAGGTGTTAACCTAACAGCCTGGTTCTAACCATAGAATGTCCTGAGTTAAAAGGGACCCGCAAGGACCATCGAGCCCAGCTCCTGTCCCTGCACAGGACAGCCCCAAATTCACACCATGGCTCCGAGGGCCTTGGCCAAGCGCTTCTCGACTATCGCCAGCCTCGGCGCCGTGATGCCTCCCTGGGGAGCCTGTTCCAGGGCTCCACCGCCCTCTGGGGGAAGAACCTTCTCCTAATACCCAACCTAACCTCCCCTGGCACATCCTCCTGCCGTGCCCTCGGGTCCTGTCGTTGGTCACCAGAGAGAAGAGATCAGCCCTGCCCCTCCTCCTCCTCCCTTGGGAGGAAGCTGCANCTGCCCCCAGCGCTCGAGGTGAGGCCGCGCCAGCGCGGAGCAGAGCGGGACAATCCCCTCCCTCGGCCGGCTGCGATGCAGCGCTCGATGCCCCCCAGGGCACGGCCGGCCCTCTCGGCTGCCGGGGCACGCTGCTGGCTCGGGTTCAACTCGCCGTCGAGCAGAGCCCCCAGGTCCCTCTCTGCAGAGCTGCTCTCCAGCCCCTCGCTCCCCGGGCTGTCTGTACAGCCAGGGCTGCCGTGCCCCAGGTGTAAAATCCGGCACTTGTCTTTGTTAAACTTCATACGGCTGGTGATTGCCCAGCTCTCCGATTTGTCTAGATCTCCCTGCAGGGCCTCTCTGCCCTTGAGAGTGTCAACAGCTCCTCCCAATTCTGTGTCATCAGCAAACTTCATCAGTATTCCTTCCAGTCCTGCATCCAAGTCATTTAATGGAAGTGCCTCATAGGTATGACACTTCAATGAAAAAATCTTTCGCCAAATGTCTCTCCTCTCCTGGACACCAGGTCCAAAGTTAGCAGATCCTCAGGCCCGCAGTCTTGTCAAGTTCATTCCCAAGCACTTTGAGCCACAGTCTAACTGAAGATCAATACTTTACTTGCTAATATTTGGGAGACTTATGTTCTAAAAGTAAATAATAATAAAAACAGACACATCACACACAACCAAGCAGGCATTTGGATAAATCAGCTAGAACCCAGTTGTTCCACTCCTGCTCCCATCCATCTTGAAAAGGAGTGTTATTGGAAATGCACCAATCACCATCTACTAATCTATAATGTCAAACAGTCCCAGTTTAACAGCATTTTGCTGAGAGGAAAAAAGTTGAAAAAAAAAAAGAAAAGAAAAGATTATTTCCCATCCCCTCTTGTCTGATTTCAGCAAGCTGCCAAGCAGACCGCGCAGATCCCAAGTTGCTGCCTTGTTTCCAAGGAAAACCATTCACCAGGACCGTTAGGCCAACCTTAAAAAGAAAGCAGTATACACAGCCTTGATCCTTGAAGTCAGATGACTCTTCAGAGCTCATCAGCAGAAGTCAAGTAAACAAATGCAGGACAATATGGCTGGAGCAATATATATGACTTTGTGACATATGATGGCCAGTCTAGCCTACAAAGTTGTAACTGTTATAAAAACATCCTGATTCAATCATATTTAAAAAGGTGCATGGACCTTTATTGATGCTGCATTACCACTTGCTTGGCTCTTTCCTACTGCAAGCTGGAAGATAACTAATTTCCACAAATGGAAGAGTGTTCTTTACAACAATTAGATGTCTTCTGCACTGGCTGAGCAGCTTACTGTGGTCATTTCATCTTCCTGATTTCGTTTATCTGAACATGACCTCCAGAAACATGTAGTGATCTGTAACAGTAGTTACATGAAGTGTTGCTTGCCACATACACCTTTTCAGGACCAATGCAATTTTATATCCTCTTCCCTCTAAGGAAGTCAGACAGGATCATCCAATACAGTGCAATACTAGAATAGTCTTATATGGTCAACAGCATACAACAAATTGAAGACACCAGTTTTCTAACACAAGGGAAAAAACCTAAAGTACTCAAAATATCACTGTCAGGAGTGTACTTTCAGATCCTGAAACCTCAAAGCATGTGTTGATGGAGAGAGAGGTGGTACCCTTACTTCTTGATGCAATTGGTCATAAGAAGATGGACATCCTGTCTCTCATCCAGCAGCAACATGGCACCTAAATACCCAATGCGCTTGTCTGTGAATTTCTGAGAGGCAATGAGCTTGAGGCACTCCAACTGGAAAAAAAAAAAAAAAAAGGAAAAAAGAAGAAAAAAAAAGACAGAATTAGCTTAAACTACTACTTAGCTAGAGGAGAAACAGTTTGAATTTTGATGTTTACTCATTTAGGTCTCTTGGAATGCATTTTTAAAAGGATATTCTATTCCCATTGTGGTGATGTGGAAAACAAAGAAAGGTTAAATGACCTGCCCAAAGCTCCCAGCAAGCCAGCAGGAAAGTCATTAGCAGCTCCTGCATCTTGTAGCCAGACACTGTTGGCCTTCCATAAACTCAGACCAGATACGTGCATTCATGTCAGACCACAAATGTAAAAGATAACATACTTATAGAGACAATAGATCCATCATTAAAAACAAAATTTAAAAGACTTGGAAATCTAGATCATGTGTCATGTTTGATATGCACTGGAAGCTTCTGAACCAGGCTTAAATGGGCCCCATCTACCTACCAGAGAGGGGATCAATGCTTTCTAAGTTTTGGAAACCAGTTTTTTTAATTACGATCTGTAACTAACTTGCTAGATAGGTAAATCTCAGATACAGTCAGAGGCAGTTAGTTTTTGTGCTGCTCTGTAATCTCTATTTGAACACCTCAAGTTTGACTATATGTGCTGTAGCCACTACAAGCCTCCCTTTCACCATGTAGAAAGGTCAACTGTGTTCAATAGTATAAAGGAGATCCCTAAGATCACATGCATAGCTGTCACTTGCAGTCAGCTGATTAAGAATTGCTAACCCATTTTTAAACTTAACACTTTCTTTCTGCAAAAAAAAAAAAAAAAGACATCAACCACAGAGATATTCTGACATTACTACACACTAAAATATTTTTCTCTAACAGATAACTAATCAAGTGTAATCAATCTCTACTTTCCAGGCAGGAAGTAGCAGAAATGGCTTCTCAAAACAGGTGAGAGACCTATCCCTCACAAACACATCCTGTAAGCCTGTTTTACAAATTAGCTGGGGCAGCAAGTAAGCGTACACAATGGGTCTAAGGAGGGGTCAGACAAAGCTTGCAATAGATCCATTTTAAAAGGAAGTAAAGGGGGCATGCACAGGTAAAAATACAGGGCATCATGAAAAGTTCTTCATGGTCCCTAGCTATAGGGAAGCTTGAACCGGGCAACAGACACAGGTGAGATGCAAGAAGCACACATACATCAGGAGGGTAAAGCTGTACAGGATACTGATAAGAAAATTAACGTTGAAGAAAATTAAAGTGAAAATAAGTCAGGGGCTAGGCCATAGCACAAGTGGCTAGGCCATGCACTGCAGGGCATCAGAACATACAACTCAACTATGAAACAAGTTGTCACGCATGAACACCCAGCTAGGGCAGGGTGACAAACTGGTAAGAAAAAGCTCAAAAGAGTTTGCTAGCTGTAAAGGGTCTGAAAATCTAGAATAAAGAAACACTTCGAACAGTAAGATCAGTCATCCACAAGGATAACTGAACTTGCATAAATGGGCAAGATCAACCAGGACTAAGGTACAGAACACTAGATATCGACCTCTTATCTTTCCATTGCTTTCTGTAAGAGAATAACACACCTCTAAACCAACTTTCTTGCCCAGGTTCACAAGATACTTTCTTACACAATCCTCTGCAAAAATGCAATGTAGAACTGATAACTTCTAAGCTACAGTGTAAGAGCCAGCAAAGGCAGAAGACGAACGACTAAGAAAGAGCAGAAGGGAACTGATGACTGCAACAGATACTGCAAGATGTATTTCTAGTACTTTTGAATTTGAAAGATATTACTGAAATTTACTCCATGAAAGGCTGATGAGTTCTTGTTTCACTTGAATACAAATACATGCAAACTAGCTTCATGCACAGCAATGCTGAAAAACATTGCCATGCTCTTACTAGGTCTAATTAGTAGAAGAAATCTCGATACCATTATATCCATTTCATTCAAAGGAACAATTAAAATCTGCTACATCAGTACTGTAACAGATACATTAGTAAAGCCGCATATGATATAGACATATAGCCAGGCTACACCTTACCCACATTTTTACTGACATAGTCACTCTTCCACAACTGGAATTTTTTTGCAAGCAGAAATAATGACAATAATGAAGTTATTCGACCATTTGCCCAGGCTGCCTGACACCTCCTAAACTTGTGCAAATGGCCTCTGCACACACTCAAGTAACAGCTTGCCATCCAGTGCATCTCAGCATGCACTGGCTAAATCTGGTGCTCATGCCTGTATTTCTGTACAAGATATCCTGGGTCAAAGTTGAGGGTCCCTGGCTTGGAAAGTAGTAGATCAAACATCCAGCACTTCCGACACCTTCTCTAAACTCTCTTTTATTATTGGTTACCCCATCCAGACTGTTAGCTGATGTCTGCTTACATCTTCACAAGAGACTGTCTAATACAGCCTGTGGCTCTCTCCTGTTTTTTACCAAAACACATTTCCTGTGTATTTATCCTGTCACGCTCCGAAACTTCCTGTCTACAATCCCGGACTGTCTATCTACAAGACTCTTCAACAGGTCCCCAACTCACACAAACTACACTCCACCTAAACAACGTTAGCACTTCGAAAGATTCCTTCCAGTTATAAGCACTGAGGACATGCAAAGGTCTAACTTACTGACTTGGAGAACACTTATTAAAAATCCCTTCTCAGCCTTGGACCCTACAGCTTCCTGAAAGTGCAGCTGAAACTACATGAGAACCAAGGCCATCTAATGAAGTTTTCTGTTCCCAAAACAGTCAGTATAGATGCTTCTGTTTCAGATGTAGCAACCGCCGCAAGAATAGATATTGAATAATCTGTTTTATCCTTCTTACACTGAGAGCAAAGAGGTAACTTACCTTTACTGACCAAAGCAGAAACAGAAAAATTATTAGATATCTGGTCTAATATTCCATATGTGGAATTAAATACTTGAGTAACAAGATAAAATAATCCAAATAAAACTTAAACATGTACCTAACGTAGATCAAATGTAGAAATTCTAGATTACGCTTATCCTTAACACTTTTCATTCTTCCTGCAGCTTTTAGATTCTTAGCCGTAATTTTTGTGACAGGAAGTTTCTCTCTTGGACCAGGAAGCCTGGCTATGTGAAGTGTTAAGAACAGGATAATAAATTAACTTGCTCTTATGCAACAACTTGTTATCCTGCGAGAAGAATCCAATTATGTAGAAGATGATACACTTTATACACAATAGCACAGCCCAGACTCACTCCCTAAGACTAGGGCTATTTGGAATTTGATTTCAGTGGTTTGAATTTACTGTTTCAGTGAGACACGTCAGGATTGGTAAATCCAGTCATGAATGGAGAGAATCCCAAGAGATGAAGCTACTTTAAGGGATACAACAATTTGACTTTTTATTTAGCTTCATGGAAGGCCTAGATTAGATTATTACTAACAAGACACTGACTTCTAAGCAAAACAGACTATGCCCCTAAGCCTAAGCAGTGCTCAACTTGAAAAAAACATCTTGTAGATCAAGAACTCCCATCTCCTGCCTCTCTTCAGCAATCTGTGTCAAAAATAGCACATCCAAAGTAAGCCAAGAGATGGAAAACTCATACCAGCATTCTCCAAGTCACCTCGCTAAGATGGGGATAAGGAACACCAATTTCTTATTGCTGGGAACAGACCAGCTCTTATCTGTCTAGAATGGATTGCTTTAGAAGGAAAAGGGTATAGAACCTCCTTTGAAGCATCTGGTATTTTCCATCAGACACAGAACTCCAAAGCGCTGTTTTGAACCCTTCTAGAAATAGTCATATGTAGTGGACTGTGTTTTAAGAACTACTGCTCTGCAGAAACATGGATGGTGAGGAGCAGACAGTCTGGCAAAAGCAGACTAACCCTAAGTTTCGTAACAAAATACATAAGTCTCCAAACAGCAGATCTCACTAAAAAAGTCAAAACTAACTAGTGTAGGTTCAGAACATATGTGAAGACGGACCTCAAAACATCCCAAAGAGCGGACAGCAACAGTGCAGCTACAAATGCTCTGAATGAGTCAATGTGCCCAAAACACACAAAGCAGACTGGCAGATGCACATAGCAAAGCAAGCACTGAACTCTGACCTACCTGTCCAAAATGTGCAGGGTATCCCAGCATGTGCATATACAGCAGCTTTGCCACATTTCTGCATCGGTATGTGTTATCTTCCTCTCGGAAGGATGACCGGATAGCAGCACATTCCTTTTGGATCATCTCACGCTCTTCTGCCTGGGTCCTTGCTGTCCGGATGGTCCGGATCAACTCCCGCAGTCTGATGGGGGCTGGCATCCTCTGGGAGGAGAAAGAGATCTGTAAACCTTGTACTGTACCTAAAGGCTTCATAATGGCCTCACACTTTTGCATATTTTTTTCCTTTTTTGCCCTACAATTTATAGAAAAGTAGAGGAATTAAGAAAATACAGACTGCTTCAGTAGCATAGTTAAAAGCAAACTTGAAAACCAGAGGAATTCATTGTACTTCACATTTGCTTTTCCAGAACATCAGAAACAGGAATTGCTATGCTTTGAGCTAGCTGTCAAGTGAACATAACATGACTCCCCACCTAAGACAGGCAGAAATGGCACTCTGCAAGGTGTGCTCTCATATTCACATCATCTGCCTTTCTCCAGAAAAGTCAGGCTCCAAAACAGAGCTGATCCCAAAATCACAACAACTTGGAACAGAAATCCATTACAAAAAGCAATGCTGTTTAATAGTTTAATAGCCATGCTTCAAAAATCCGGCAAACTTGTGCCATACACACTTCCTTCTTAGAGGCATGGAAGTCAGCATAAAAAGCAGATGGAAGAGCAATCCTAGCTGCGTGGATATTTCAGAGAATCATCTTCCAAAAATAAATCAATCAAGTTGACACCGTTCCTTTATTAAACACCAAACAGAACCATCCTTTCCAAAACAAACAATCCTAAACCAAAGTTGCCAGGGGAGGGAAACTCAATCCATCCTACTCCTACCAGTTTGATGACAGTGCCAGCAATAGACACCCAGAGCCTGGAGAAGGATCACAGATCAGCAGGAGTGCACCTGAAGAGCAGCACAAAGGAATTGCAGCCAGTAAGTCATCTTCTTCAGGGCCCAACTTAAATGCCGCTATGCTAATGCACATAGCATGGGGAACAAACAAGAGGAGTTTGACACCTGTGCTTGCCTGCTGGGCTATCATCTTACTGGTATCACGGAGATGTGGTGGGATGGTTCCTATGACTAGAGTGTCAGAATGGAAGGACACAGGCTCTTTAGGAAGGCCAGGCAGGGGGGACAAGGAGGGGCTGTCACCCTCTATGTCTGTGACCAGCTAGAGTGCATGGAGTTCCACCTGGGGATGGATAAGGAGCTGACCGAGTGCTTACGGGCCAGGATTAAAGGAAGGGCAGGGACAGGTGACATTATAGTGGGGGTCTGCTACAGGCCACCTGTCCAGGAAGACTGAGCAGATGAAGCCCTCTACTGACAGATAGGAGCAGCCTCATGTTCACAAGCCCTGGTCTTCATGGGGGACTTCAACCACCCTGATATCTGCTGGAGGGACACCACAGCAGGGCATAAGCAATTTAGGACGTTCCTGGAATGCACTGATGATAACTTCCTTTTCCAAGTGACAGAGGGGCCAACGAGGAGAGGTACTACACGCTGGACCTTGCTGTCACCAACAAGGAGGGGCTGGTGAGGAATGTGAAGCACCAAGCTTTCAGTGACCATGAAGTGGTGGAGTTTAAGATCCTTAGGGCACCGAGGAAGGCATAGAACAAGCTCACTACCCTGGACTTCAGGAGAGCAGACTGGTCTCTTCAGGGATCTGCTTGGTAGACTACCATGGGATAAAGCCCTGGAGGGAAGAGGAGCCCAAGACAGCTGGTTAATATTCAAGGATCAGCTCCTCCAAGCTCAGGAGCGATGCATCCCAACAAAGAGGAAGTCAGGCAAAAATGCCAGGAGGCCTGCATGGATGAACAAGGAGCTCCTGGACAAACTGAAACACCAAAAGACCTCAGAAGGTGGAAGCAAGAACAGGTAGCCTGGCAAGAATACAGAGAAATTGTCCGAGCAGCCAGGGATCAGGTTAGGAAAGCTAAAGCCCTGATATAATTAAATTTGGACAGGGACATCAAGGGCAACAAGAAAAGCTTCTATAGATATGTTGGTGATAAAAGGAAGACTACGGAAAATGTGGGCACTCTCTGGAAGGAAATGGGAGACCTGGTTACCCAGGATATGGAGAAGGCTGAGGTATTCAACAACTTTTTTGCCTCAGTCTTCACCAGCAAGCCCTCAAGCCACACTGCCCAAGTTGTACAAGGCAAAGGCAGGGACTGGAAGAATAAAGAACCACCCACTGCAGCAGAAGATCAGGTTCAAGACCATCTAAGGAACCTGACGGTTCACAAGTCCATGGGACCTGATGAGATGAATCCACAGGTCCCAAAGGCACTGGCAGATGAAGTTGCCAAGCTACTATCCATCATATTTGAGAAGTCGTGGCAGTCTGGTGAAGCTCCCACTGACTGGAATAGAGGAAACATAACCCCCATTTTTAAAAAGGGAAAAAAAGGAAGACCGGGGGAACTACAGGCCAGTCTTACTTCTGTGCCCAGCAAGATCCTCCTGGAAACTATGCTAAGGCACACAGAAAATAAGGAGGTGACTGGTGCCAGTCAATATGGCTTCACTGAGGGCAAATCGCGCCTGACAAATTTGGTGGCTTTCTACAACAGGGTTACAGCGTTTGTGTATAAGGGAAGAGCAATAGACATCATGTACGTGGACTTGTGCAAAGCATTTGACACGGTCCCTCATGACATTCTTGTCTCTGAATTGGAAAGACAAAGATTTGATGGATGGATCACTCGGTGGATAAGGAATTGGCTGGACAGTCACACTCAGAGTTGTGATCAACAGCTTGATGTCCAAGTGGAGACCAGTGGCAAGTGGCATTCCTCAGGGGTCGATATTGGGACCGGTGCTGTTTGACGTCTTTGTCGGTGACATGGACAGTGGGATTGAGCGCACCCTCAGCAAATCTGCCAACACCACCAAGCTGTGTGGTGCGGTCAACGTGCTGTAGGGAAGGGATGCCGTCCAGAGGCACTGTGACAGGCTTGAGACGTGGGCCTGTGCAAACCTCAGGAAGTTCAACAAGGCCAAGTGCAACGTCCTGCACATCAGCTGGGGCAATCCCAAGCACAAATACAGGCTGGGTGGAGAGCTGATTGAGAGTTGCCCTGAGGAAAAGGACTTGGGGTTATTGGTTCATGAGAAGCTCAGCATGACCCGGCAATGTGCACTTGCAGCCCAGAAAGTAAACCATATTCTGGGTTGCATCAAAAGAAGCAAGACCGGCAGGTCAAGGGAGGTGATTCTCCCCCTCTACTCTGCTCTCACGAGACCCCACCTGCAGTATTGTGTTCAGCTCTGGGGCCCCCAACATAAGAAGGACATGGACCTGTTGGAGCGAGTCCAGAGGAGGGCCGTGAAGATGATCAGAGGGCTGGAGCACCTCTCCTGTGAAGAAAGGCTGAGAGAGTTGAGGTTGTTTAGCTTGGAGAAGAGAAGCCTCTGGGAAGACCTTATAGCAGCCTTCCAGTACTTGAAGGGGGTCTACAGGAAGGCTGGAGAGGGACTTTTTACAAGGGCATGTAGTGATAGGACAAGGGGTAACAGCTTCAAACTGAAAGAGGGTAGCTTTAGATTAGATGTAGGGAAAATATTCTTCACTAAGAGGGTGGTGAGGCACTGGAACAGGTTGCCCAGAGAAGGTGTGGATGCTCCGTCCCTGGAAGCATCCAAGGCCAGGTTGGATGGGGCTTTGAGCAACCTGGTCTACTGGAAGGTGTTCCTGCCCAGGGTAGGGGGGTTGGAACTAGATGATCTTTAAGGTCCCTTCCAACCCAAACCATTCTATGATTCGATGATCCTGTCACGTTACTGTCTGGTGGCACTGGTCTGAAAAAAGTGTGCAAGAAAAGTGTATTCTACATGAACTCCAAGTAGTTTCACCTCATCAGATGGAATATTGATGGAGCCATCTGACCTAGAGAGCATTTTATTCTTCCTAGTATCCCTCAAGAGGAAAACAGCTCTCAAACAAAAGCCAAGCTTTAGAATTATGTTTAACAGTTGAACCTTTTGGTTCATGCTCACCAAAGCAGAATTTTGACCTTCTGGGAGATCAGACTATGCAAGCATCTCTACAGTATTCTTTCATCCACTCTAGACTGCAACTATAACTAAGCCATTCTGATAACAGATATCACACCAACTTGGAAAAAAGTTGCCATGGCAGTCTGCTACAGATTTTGCCTGGGTCACCATTCTCCCAAAACAGTGTGTCATACATTTTAAGCACTGTCATATCAGAAGATGATGTGCATTCAGATGCTGCACTAACTGGCTTGCATGACATCACGGAACAGACAGGCTGGGAAGCATATAGAGTTAGCAGGGGACTTGTTTGCTGCAGAAAAGCAGAGAGATGCATGTACAATGCGTAAAGGTGGCCTCACAGTAAGACAGCTGAATGCAGCTCTATAGGTCTGGATTATGAATCTGGTCTCCTACAGAATTCATACATAACACTAAGGCTCTTCAGTCAAACCATGCAGACCCCTCATATTCCAGCTCCCCTCTTCATACCTAGACAGCTTGAATTTACAGAGACACAAAACACTCAGTTTTGCAATTGGAAGAGTAGAGATGTTCTTTCTGCATCAGGAAACTCTGCCCCAAAGTGCTGACACATGTAAGCTCAAGATTATTGGACATGTTAATCCTTAGTCTTGCCTTGCCTCTCCATGTGAATTTATAACACTTCCTCACACTAATGTGATATGGATAAATTAGTGCTTACTATGCATTCAGATGCTGCGCTAACAAGCATCACAGAAACGGTCATGGGGAAGTAAGAAATCCATCTCCAGAACAGTATTTGAACATGGAATAAATAAGGCCTTTGAATGTGGCAGTCACAATCTTTTAATGTTCCTATATTACAAAGATCTTCCTCGCACAGCTTCATATTTACACACATATGGGGAAGCCTTTAGTTAGATGGAGTCTTTAAACCCTTGACACAGACCTCTGCTCTTCAGCTAACAGTACAAGTGACAGTGGTAGAACTGTGATCTTTCAGCAGCAAGTTAAGATTGTAGGATCATGACAAATAGAATATGAAAACCCTGCAGAGCATTAGGAGCGGTATGTTGATACACACCTATTGTTCAGAATCTCTGGAGATTTCAGATGCTGAAATGCAAGTCTCAAAGGAGCATGTACATATCTTTTTTGCAAACATTATTTGGCCAAACTGGAAGACTATTTTCACCAGTGCAACAAAATACACATTCTCAAAATAGAAGGATAGCTCCCCAGCACTCATACAGAAACTTGGCCATAAGCATGAAGGTTTCAAAGCTTTTCCAATCAAAGGTAGTTTAAGTCTATCCACCTCCTGCCGCATCCCCCCTATCCACACATAATAAAACACTTTCCTGCCCTAAGAGGGCAAAATACTTTCTTAAAATCCTGCAAAAAGCCTCTGATGAATAGCTTGCTCGGGAAATTTCAGAATGAGCAACTTAGAACTATCTAAAAAAAAATAATGGAAAACAACTAAACATGGATTTAAGTAGCATGTGAAATTAAGGTAACAGGGCAAGAGTTAAATATTGCAAGCTAGAGTTCCAATATAGCACTAACAAGTTGTTTCCTAGCTGTTGCCTGGTTGCATTGCTTTACTCTGCAGTAGTTTACTCTTAGTGAAAAGGGACAAACACAATTTAACTGTGAGCTATCACTGGAGACTTGTTAACTTGCTCTAATTACACCCTACTACACACTCCAAAAACTTGTTCACATAAGCTTATCCTTAGAGCCTGCCTCCAGAGCTGAAACTCTGAATAAAACTTAAAGCACAAGGCTTGTCTACCTAGGAAGTTATTCTGCAGTAAGGTAGGATACAACCCCCTCCCAAATGCTATGAATCCTTATAACAACATCTGCTTACGTTCCTGTTTCTATTCTGAATCCGTCATACTGAAAGCAATCTCAATCTTCTATAAAAGCTATTCTTAATTAACTCAAGTTGGCCCCTCATTTCTATAGTAGTCTTCAACTTAACCTACTAATTTACATTAAGAACATGATCTGCCAACCCTTCACTGTCCTAAATGGGCAAAGGAGGCAGAAAGCAGATCAGAAATGGCCATACCAGGTCTGATCAAAGCTCCATCCTGTTTGGTACCCTGTTTCTGACAATGGCAGATGCCAACGGAAAAGTTTAAGAACAGGGCAAGCATGTAGCAATACTTCCTCAGAATTCTCTTGCAGTCTTCAACAATTTGTGGCCCGAGTACTTCCAAAGCCAGAAATAAAACACAGCCCGGTTTTATTTGGAACCCAGGTAAACTTCTAGAATCAACAATATTCTGCAGGACACAACTTATATTCCACAGCTGCACTGCATGACATATGGAGACCCAGCTACTTTTGTTCTACATTTCCAACTGCTTGTTTCCACTGATGCTCCCAATTACTCTACATACTTCCACTGTCATCCCTCCCTCATCCTCCCCAGCCTGAAAAATGCAGCCTCACATCCAAGTCCTTGCATGACTGATTACCGTTGTTGCCTTGCCTGCACATTCTACAGTTCTCCTGTGTCCTTTCTGAAGGGGTAGAGGGGAAGCAAAATGCTACACACAGCATTTAAGAGGTATACATGCCATTGATTTATTGGTATAAAATGTCTTCTATTTTGCTCCCTATTATTTCCCTAATAATTAGTAACACTCAGTCCGGGGTTCTGATTGCTACAAAGTGCTCAGCTTGTGTTTTTCACATAACAGTATCATAAATGCAAAAATTTCTTTCCTGGGTGGCAACAGTCTGCTTGAAGTCCCTAATTTTTAAGCCTGGACTCACCTCCTACACACACATATCACATGCTTCTAAACTGATTTTAATAAGCCATGCTCTTATTGGAAAATTGGGAAGAAGTTTAAAAAAATAAAAGCACTACTGCAGGAATATTCCTCTACAGTTTACAGGCAATGATTTCATAATCATTAAGATGACCCAGGTGCAGGCTCATGCTTAAAGAGGCGGTTCCTGTCCTTCCATTGTGCTGACACTGGCGTTCCTGGGACAGTGCACCACATGAGGCAACCTGTACATCTGAAAGCTAGCTTGCCGCTTTCCTCCCAAGAGTAGTCTTCAGATGCACAGTTCGGCTCGTGCAGACACAAAGGTAGCAGCGAGAACGTACAGCTCTGGGAGACCCGAGATGGAGTGGGAAAGAGGGGAAGTGTTCCCTCCAGCAGTAAACCACACTTATGCTAGTTAAGTTGATCTAAAACTTTAAATGTTCCTGAGAAGCTAGACAGTGGCTATTACAAGTTAAAACCATGACTGACTTTTTTTATTTTAAAGAAAGAATTCTTTAGCAACTTTTGGAAACACTAATACATAGTCTACAAACTTACTGAAGTTTGGCAGTGACTTGCTTTGATATCACAAGTCACTCTGCTCCCCACTCTATATTTGGGAACACTGATATCTCAGCCTGTGACTTGTACACTCGCACTGCCTTCCTTGCCCTGGGACCAAAACATTCTGTAGGTATGCCCCTAGAGAGATCCAGCATGTTAAGTTTGGCCCTGGACAACAGCAAGTAAAACAGACTGCCTAAATAGTTTTAGTCAATGGGAAAGCAGCATTGAACAAAGTTACCATATATTCTAAGTGGAGCTTTTTATGAACATTTATTTTGCATCCCTCACCAGTGTTCAGGCAGGACTTCCTACATCACTGAGAAGGCAGGTAAAATGAAAACAAACACTGAAGATCTAATATGATTTCATCCTAACATCATCCAGCCGCAGAACAAAATGAATAGTCTGTATTTACAAATGCCCTTGCATAAATAAACACTCAGCAAGCCACACTAAAGATTATTTTTCCTCCTCACATCACAACCACTGGAAAGCAAGCAGAAACCAGCATTTCAGAAAGCAAAGAATTAAAGAATAAGACTCATAAACAGATCACAGCCAAATTATGAGGCTATTGTAACACAGTAACAGACAGTTACTACAGACAGTCCAATCTGAACTACTTCCTAAGAGCAACTGTATCTCACACACACTTCCTGCCTGATAAGGATAGAACAATTCAGAACTGCTCTGATGGAGGACAACGTGAAGGGCAAAAGACAAAGCTATGATTTATTTTCCAACATTCAGAACTTCCGTCTTTCTGCTACAACTCCGTACTCAGTCTTCTTTTTTAATCAATATTAAATCATTCAGCTTTTTAAAAAAATATACTTTTGAGTTCTTCCTATAAAAAAGTTTTGCACCTATCCATATAAGATAGTGTCTCCCTCTCATAAATCACTTCCCCCCCCTCTTGTGCACCCCTCTTGTAGCATTTCAATGCACAGTAATTCCCATGCAACTTATCAGGTTGGCTTTTCTTCCCCCCCCACAAGAAAGCGTTCTCTCACTACCAAGAAATTCTTACATCAGGCATTTGATTTCTGCCTTTAGCAAATTTAAGATTCTTTTGCACGCTAATACACTGGAAATCTCATCTCATTTTTAAGTTTCAGACATTTCAAGTAAGTGGTAGATATTGCAGGTGTGAAGGAGCTTTGGACATGAGAACACCCGAATTCAGAAACATTCCAGAACAGATTAACATTCAGCTATTATCAACTATTCCAAAGCGCATGATAATGCTAACAGACCTTTACTGTGATATACCTTGGGTAATTCCTGCTGATTTTCTGACAAGCATGACTGTTAGCCTGACACAATATGCATGCACCCAAACAATTCCAATATGGTGAGAGCTTTCTCAGTGACAGACTGCATGATGAAATATCTGTTGCCCTGTATGGATGCACACAGGGCATAAAGGGGAAATGGCAGAGAACAGCAGCCGTGCCAGGTAAGGCACAAAACTGATCTAACGCCGTAGTCTGTCGCAGGGTGGGAAGTAGCGGGTGTATAGTAGAAGCAACAGAGAAAGTACGTCTCCTTGATTCCTTCCCTGCTTCCAAGATTTGCTGCAACTCAGAGCACTTCCTGAACCACAGACAGTATCGTTCTGCATAGCACCTCTCTACAGATCTATGGATTTATTTAATCACTTTTTGAAAGCATCCAACCTTTTCCCCATTCATGCTCATGGTAATAATTTGCACATTTTAACTATTAATTCCATGAAAAATTATCTTCTGCTTTAAACCTGCTGCCTGACCAAGTAAGGCACACTAAATGAAATTCTTATGCTGTGAGAAAATAAGTACTCATCGCCGATTAATTGCTTTTCTGCAATCTATTATTTTACAGCCTTTAATTGTATCCACCCCTCAGACACCTCCCTTTCTAGGCAGTAAAGTCCTACTCTAATCTCTTCCTGTATGGAGCCATGGCACAACTCCTTCGTATCGCTCGCTCTCTACCTCTCAGAATGCCACCTTTTTTTAAACAAAGAGTAGACTTATAGAAAGTATTCAAGGAGTGGGTGCACCATGAGTTTACATATAATTTTTTTTTTCTTTGCACTTAGGAAGTTAAAAGTGTTCAAACTCATTCTGCCTGTTCGGTTACTGTGGAGTTGACATTTTCTATAAAGATCCTACAGATAGCTCCAAGACCTCCAGCTTAAGTGACAACTTATTTAGAGCCTTTCACTGTGTTTTTATCTTTACAGTAATTTCTTTTCAGAGTAGGCATTGCTTTACATTTATTGACAATGAATTCATTTTACCATCTTATTGCACACTTCCTCAGGATCACAAAATCCTTCCACAGCTTTAGGATGAAACCGTCACTTCACTATTCACTCCTCCAGATCGCTTTATGAACACACTTAATGGCAGTTTCGCAGAGCGCCTCTCAATAAGCTCTTCCTGTTACAAAAGCAGACAGATTTTCTATCGTTGCCTAGTCACTTTTGTTTCTTCCTTACCTAGTTATTAATTCACAGTAAGCTCTCCCTTGAAAAACTGTGCTACAATGCAATAAAAAGAACACCTTTGGTTAGAAGCTCTGTCAAGATTTTTGGAAAATCCAACAATTTTATAATCCAGACAACCTTGACAAGTTCTCAGAAAATGGGTAAAGAACCATGCAAGTTCCTGGGTCCTCTCCTGGAGCCCTTTTAAAAAACTGGCATCACACAAGCTACCACCTACTCTCGTTGCAAATGAAGTGTTGATTAAGACAGTGACGTATCAGAATTACAAGTTGAACAATGTTGAGTTCCTTCAGTGATACTGGTGAACTTTACTTTCTACTAGCAATTTACTACTGATTTTACCTATTTGTTCCAAGAAGTGTTCTTGTGACATTTCAGTTTGAGTATTTCTCACAGATTTCAACATGAGAATCCCAGTAAGTTTTTTCCATTGATATAAATAATGTGGAATTTTTTTCTTATGAATTTGTTTTCTTTACACATTGTTTATCAGTCCGACTTGTAGCATGTCTCTGCTATGTATCATATTCCTATACAGGGCAACAAAACAGAGTCCTATCCAGGCACATGGCCTTTAGGTGTCACTGCAACATTAGGGGGAAAAAAAAAAAAAAGCACATCTCATCCATGCTGAGGTACTGAGAAAACAAATTATGAACACCAATTGAGAAGAAAAATAGATCAAGAAGTTTGCTTAGGAACCTTACACAAAAAAAAAAACCCTTTAAACAAGTATTAAGCAGTTCTTCCTTTTCACTGGATCTCTCAGACACTTTGTCACATCTGAAAGACAGTCAGACATGGCTTCCACATCACTACCAGCAAATCAATTCTCCTAGACCATTTCATTGACTCAGTTCCCACCTATTCAGCACAGACAATACTGACTGCCCCTGGGATTCTGCAGGCATAATAGCTTAAAGGCCTCTGTTGCTGCAGCATCATCCCAAGCAGTAGCAAGGTGAAACCAATATGGTCTGTTTTGCTACAATCCACAGAATGGCTCCCTACTACTCCTACTAGAGGTATCTGCAGAATACATACACGTGAAGAGCCTTGTGCTGCCCACAAGAACTTCAACTGCAACTCTCAGATCACTGACTACAACAGGTGACAGGCATCAAGATGGTATTGACACAAGGTCTACTGAGTAAATAGCTACAAAACTGGGAGAAGCCATGCCAGGAGGGACTGCTGGGGCAGATACTACCACTTAATTAAAAAAAAAAAAGCCAAACCAAAAAACCAAAACCACAGCTGCACGTGCAGCTCAAACATCTGAACAAAGGAGCTGAGGATACCTGAGCAGTTGTTTTTCACATCCTGCCTGTTAATCTCTCCCAGAGCTCTAAGATTAGCAGCATATGCTGCTTGGTCATAGTTTGATCCATAGTTTGTAGGGGTCAGGAAAGCTAATCATCCTAAATACAAGCCATCTGAGCAAACAAACCACATTTTGTGCAGGTATCACAAGACTTGATAAAGTCATTCAGAATCTCAGTTTCACTCCCACCCCCCAAGAAAATTCCTTCAACTTTTTGAGGTCCATATATTTTCATACTCAGAAAGGTAACCCGATAAGTCACCCACACCACTTCCTGGACAATCCCATGTTCATCTGGATGACTCCTGTCCAGGGGCAGGCTGTAACTCGGCTGTTACGCCCACAATGCTATGGCTTGAAGTAGCATGACTGCAGGCCAGAAGCACGCGTTTTGCAGACTTGGTGGAAAAACAGGTGGAAGAGGTAGAATGGAGGCAATGAGATTACACGGATATTCCCACAGGATGGAAAACATTAATACACACAAGATAACAACCACTTCACATGATATAGTTCAAACTAGTATGCACTTGCAGATGCACAGCTAAAGGGAAAAAAACCCCACACAACAAAACCACCCCCCCCCACACACACAGACTACTAACTGAGAGAAGACCACACTGGCTCCACTTTTCTTGTTCCTTTCTAGAGGAAATACACATAATAATTGCCAAGCCCTTCCCTCCCCTTAGTAACCTCAACTCTCAGCATTACTTCTGTATCAATTTTCTAGGATTCAGATAGATCGCAGAACAACAGGAAACAAACGTTTTTCCGCGCACACACTGCCAAGCAATCCATGACCGGAGACTAGATTCATTGAGCACAACGACAAGCTGTAAAAGCAAGACAGACCCAAGGTCTCATGTCCTCCCTGGATATAGAGCTGGCGCTCTAGTAAGCTGCATCATAAGAGGCACAAGGAATGGAAAAGAGCTTCAGCAAGCCCTAGAAGACGATTTATTGACAAGTATTTATGATTTTCCGGATCATATAAACAAAGTATGGACAACACGCAGCATAACCATAGTTCTGCCAAGGCAGTCAAACAGTTATGGTACCAAAATCTTCCTGGGACTTGATATATGACCATATAGACTGCACTACAGGAGGGAATTAGGGCTATGATCAATAAACAGATTAATAACAAGCATTAAAACAAAAAGAATATTATTAGATATTTACAAAAGCAAAATATAAATAGGATTAAACAATTTAGAGCTCAGAAGAATTAAAACACTTAAGTGACCACCTAAATTTGACTGTATTCATTTCTCTTGAAATGAGAATCTTGAAATTCACGCTATGAACCATGCGAAAGATTAAGAAAAGTCATCTTCAGGTGACAACTACAAAAAGTTATCAAACAGCAAACTGCCACGAAAAACTAAATTTTCCAGACTTCTCTATATTATAGAAATGCATTTTATTGCACAAGATGACTAACAGAGAGGACAACCATATCATCTAGTAATAGCAGACCCGAAGTTTAACTTCAGCTGGCTAAATGCAGCTTAGAACTTCCTTCAAAGTAGCAGGTCTTGTTCTTCAGGATTAGTTAACATTTTTCACCAGTACAGGCATATGGTTTTATTCTTTGCACATTAACATAAACGACAAGGCAATTTTTAAAAGTGGTTACCTCTTTTCTCATTTTGCTTACAGCAGCAGCTTCCCTCTGCCATTTCTTTGCTAACTACAAGCTCTAGAAATCAGGGATGATCCCCGAATACCTGAAGAGAGCCTACCAGTTAATATTTACAGTATCTGGTAGGATGGAAAGCAGAATTCTTCCACCTCAGCAAGTCTGCTTCCCCCTTCTCATTTTGAAGGCCTTGCTCATTACACTAACCTACTATCAAGATCAAAGCTTCTGGAAGAGTCCGATACCTGACTCGGATTAGTTCCAGTGGTACAGGCGGCTGGTGTCTTCAGTTCCTTTAAAAAAAGGAATTCCAGCTTCTTCCCTAGTCTCTGGATTACAGGAAAGGTGCAATGCTCAGTAATTCTCCTCCCTCTGCTGTTCATGAATTCCTCCCCAGAACCAATAAAAAAATACATTCTTTCTTTACGGAACTTATTCCTAGTAAACTATCCAAAAGTGAAAAAAAAATTAATGGAGAAAACAAAAATCGTAATGTATTAAAAACATTTCACGTTTGTCTCACGCTTCTAAATCACTATTTTCTCCCCTTTTATAGACTTTTACTAGTTAAGTTTGCCAAGTTTCAAAGTTAAAGATTTTATTCAACATGCCATTACGCCAGAAATATTTAAGTATATAACGTCACTGTAAGTTTCTCTTAGAATACAATCATACTCAAATATGATTGTTCACCAAATAACCTTTTATATTTACAAGGAGCACCTAATATTACCAAAACCCACATGTAAAATGCTCAAGTGCTTCAGCCAAGCCATATTCCTCTATCAGGTATTACAGTGTAAAGACAAAAGGACTTACTATCCTTAAACATGTAATTGATTTGAGATCTCTCACTCTGGAAACTACTCAGAAATGTTAGCTTGTGTCTAAAAAAAAAAAATTAAACCCACTTCTTCAATATATTAATGAAACAAAAAAGTTGTTTAACAACTTGTTTAGGACAAATTATCAGATGTGTTTTAAGATTCCATTATTATTTAGCCTTGAATTCTGGAAAAATTCAGACATAAAACCCATCAAAGCTCACCAAATTATTCACAAAAGGGCTTTACTGTTTGGGGAAATTGTCTGAATTTTCAATTCAAGTAAGATACATACCCAGTTATAGCTTTTCCTGTAAAGAGTATTTCTGAACTTGGTTCATCCTAGAAAGCAACCCAAGACTGAAGAACTATATATTTTCAAACACACCTGAAATACACAACTTAAGTTGCTCCACCCCATTGCATGCATAAGTAATCACATTCCTCAAGCAAAAACAGCTTTTGGGAAGTTACATAATTAAAGCCTGACCCAACTCCCAACTGAAATCAGTAGCAGAACTCCCCTACTTGCTTCAGTCCAACTGAGTCAAGCCTCCTGTACGCAAAAGCAGAAGGTACGCCTGGACTACGTGGAAGGAATAACTGCAATGGTTAACTACAAAACACTGATGGCCTCAACTCCATGCTACTATCAATGGGCTTCACACTTCTATCAGATACTTTAAAAAAAAGACACATTGGCAGAAAAACAGAAATATATACTGCAAATAGAGATGAAGCTGTGAACAAAAGCAGATATTGGTATATAGTCTAGTATTATCAATATTTATAGGGAAAACAGTAAACACCTAACCAAGGAGCACCATCATCAAGAAGGGCAAAGGCAGCACACAGAGCAACCAACCATACAACACTCCCAGTGGAAAAACAATCTCTCTTGAGAAAAAGCTGTTTAATACAACAGAGAATTAGAAAGTAGAAAGTAAGTAACATCAGAAAATCAAGAAGAAATTAAGGCAGCAGGGGGCTTCAAAATACAGTATGATAATGAAAGGCATCAGTACGACACTTTGCGTTATAAAAAGACAGCATGGGGAAGGAAAAAAAAAGGATGTCACATAAGGAAAAAAATGTCCAAAACAAGAGCTAAAAAATAGTCCCAGTAGTGATGGTTCCATTTCCAGTTATATTCAACAAACAAGAAATGTAGCACAAGAGTATTCACGAAGCAAGCCACCACGCTGTTCAGAAGCTGAGGACGAGAGGCCAGGTAGTGACAGAGGATGTTACACTTTCTTCTTAAAGGTCAGTTTGCGCAGATCCTACGAGCTAGCCAAACTGAACACAGACCTACCTCTCTTTTCTTTGCTTCCTGCGGCTACAGCCCACTAACAGAATTTAGTGAGACGAGGTAAGCACTTTTGATGCGGTTCTCATTCCTGCACAAGAGCACATACGCACCAAACGAAACAACTCCTGAACTGGCTTCGAAAGATGCCTAGAGCTTTCAACCATTACAAGTAGTAACCTCAACACCTGCCAAAGAAGAAAATAAATATTTCCCCTTTTTTAGAAGCTAACAAATGAAGCATTGGAAGAAGAGTTAGCACATCCACATAGCACACAGTGAGAGTGCGCACACATAGTGACAGATGAGATCAGAATTCCAGACTTCCTGACTTCTGTGTCTATATTTCAATCACCACTGACCTTTGTTACCTTTGTATTTCTCACCTGCTTCTAGTTTCCCAGCTATTTTGGTCTGTAAGGCAATTCGTTTATTTTACTTCCTGTTCACTTTCCTGCAGCGTTAAAATTAAAAAAAAAAAAAAAAGCTACTACTTTGTGACAAACCCCTACACACCGTTCTTTACCTTGGTTAAAGCCAGATGAAAGATGAGATGCCGCATTTTTACATTAATATCTAAGACAAAGACTTGGCTCTGGTCTCAGATTAATGTTACAATATACCATGTAACTTCAGCTATGCCCCAGGAAGTCCTAATCTTGGATTTTACCTGTAGCATCTCTGCCAAACAGAGATAAAGGCTAATACTACTGCTTGTGATATTAGCAGATTCACCCGTACTCATGTTACTATCACTCTGTTTTTCGAGTTACAGCCTCATCATATATTCACTTATCAACTCCAAAACTCTTGTCCAAAGAAGTAATACTGCTACCAAGGCAGACCAAACCCTTTTCCTAAGAGAACAGCTGAGTATCAACTGGAACAAATTAACATCGCTTTCAGTCAGAAGAGTTTGCCCTGTTATTAAAAAATAAAAAGAAAGCAAACAACCCATCTCCTGACATTATATACATTGCCAACTCAAAAATAAAAACAAATATTCATACTAAAGAGGCACAAGAAGCTTTACCGAGTGAGTGCCATCAACTTTAGAAGCAGTTAAGATTTTTACGAGCCCTTACACTTTGAAAGGGGACTTTCCAAATCTGAACTGCATTGACCGGTGCAGTCTGTCTGCATGCCTAAGAACAGACCAATTCAGATCCTTTGCTACACAACCTTTTTACACTATTGCTGACAAACTTACTGACCTCATTTTAGTTTACAATGATGCCAACGCAAAACTCCGTATGCAAAGGAGCTACCAAGAATCACAATGTTTTTGTATCCCTTTCTCTCTTGCCAGGACACTGCAAGAAAGGTACTGCAGCACCCCTCCATTCCTATCATACCACCTTTAGGAAAAAAATCAGATCAGCAGTCCCAGGGACAAAAACACAAACAAGGAAGAGAATACTTTTTTAATCAAAAAAAGAGGAAACCTGAAAGTTATCTTACACACCAGAGACAGAAAAGCTGGATCCCTTCACAAAATTATCCCAGACTTACTTTCCTCTTCTCAATTCACAGGAATTTTAATACTTTCCTCTCCTTCTCCCACCATGGAAGAACTGAACCCCTCAGAGAAAACCCAAAATCTCTTGCATTCATTGAGCTCTCAGATACCCAGTAAAGTTTTCAAATCCCGTGCCAAAAATACCAAAGCGCGCACGAGTAGGCAAAAGAAGGTATTTGGCAATAGAACCGGACATGCAAATAAACAAAGGAAAAAATAACTAGTTTGGGGGGCAGGGGGGAGCAGGCATACGAAGAACAGCTGTGCACTATCACACAGAAGCAGAACAGGAAAAAAGAGAAAAAGAAAACAGAGAAAATCTCTGCCATTTTAAATGTAAGACACTGGGTGTACTATGCAGGGGAAAAATACACGTGTATTTTACTTTGCTTAAGCCAGTATGGGCCAAACACACCTTCTGGTCACGCACACGAAATGTCACCCTTCCAAAGGCGTTCCATTGGGATTCCATACTGTTCCATTAACACTTCCAGCATGAGAAACTAAAACACATTACTAAGCATTTTTAAGCATCATTTACAATGCAATAACTACACAAGTGTTCTATCTGCAAACTTTAAAAACGACGCTTGCTATTAAAAAAGCTCTTACAATTCGTCTTATAGGTCACGAGAGAAGAGAGAGAACTCGACCAACCCTGAAGAAGGGACTTGAAACTGTCTTTACAGATTGATTCCCAAACAGTAGCTACCACTAACACAGACCCATACTTACAATTTCTTCCAAATGCTTTTGGCCAGAAATCATAGATTTTTGCTTCCATTAAAATCCATGCAACCGCGAGACAGCACGCAGACACTCTTAAGTATTAAAGAGACGCTAACGGCAACGCTCTGGGCAGCTGCGCGACACAAGCAATTCAATCCCAAAGCAGGGATCGACACAACGTCCAAGCTACTCCTCAGACGCCGCGGGCCTCCCGTGCAGAGTCAGGCGACGCGCCGCACTGACAGAACTTCTGCAGGTCTCCGCTTTCCACTTCAAAAAACGCTGTGCGAGCTCACCCGAGCCGCAGCAACAGGGGTGAGGGGAGCAGGAGAGCCCTGCCAGCAGCGCCTTTCCAGCGGGTAAAGGCCGAGCACGTACGCGGCGCTCCCCAGCGCCCCGGGAGGCGGCGGCGCAGAGCCGCGGGGCAGAGTCCGGGACG
>WEKW01028901.1:8395-30580 GCA_013389905.1 Sula dactylatra | reverse complement strand
ATTAAGCAAACCTCCCCAAGCTGTCATTATCTGTAGTTTAACCATAATTTTTCTGTCTGTATGCAAAGAATGCTTTCCCCTCCCCGCTTCTTTCTTCTGAAAGAGTGGATATTTTGTAAGACACAAACCATAAAGACAAAAGTAAAAGCAAGAGGTTTTGTTTTTTGTGTCACCATACAGTATAGGTTACCTTATTAACAGGATAATGCAACAGTTTCTGGCTAAGCCACCCAGAAGTAGTCTATGTGTAGCAATACCCAGTATCTTGTCAGATACTCCAGCTCTTCCTCCCTTTACTGGACTCCTGAGACTATTGAAGCTAAAAGTTTTACCTCCCTTATATTAAGTCCTTATTTTACACCTGCATTTCAGCTTTAATTTAATAGTCCTGCATCCCACCCTGAGTATGCAAAATTTCTGTAAAAATGTCACAAGAACATAGGAAATAATAGTCCTTATATATCACTAAATTCTGCATTATGGTCATTGTATGTGCATTTACTATACTGGTAAAGTATTTAAAGAAAACATGCTTGCAAATACATGTGTGAGGTGAGGAAGCTGTTGAACTACTTTTTGTCACTGTGTTGTTGAAATCCAGTTTGTTCTTGAGGTGGAAACTGAAGCAGATTAGCTACCATACAAGAGTAAATTTTCAAGAGATATAGTCATAACTGGCTTCAGAAGTTATGATGAAGACATAAACAAGTTTTTTATTCCTAAAATGAAATATGCACTAGATGGAATTGTTTTATATATACTGCATGGGTGAAAAGCATGCTTGGGGTTATTACGGAAATGGAAAAGGTGAACAAACTGTCTGTGAATATATGAATGTTTACATGACACAGAGAAAAATTTTTTTAAAGCTTTGGGGGCTTTTAAACTCAAAAACAATGACTAAATGAAAAGCCTTGTTATGACCTTGTGTAGATTTTAGAAATCATTTTGGAAAATGCTTTACATAAGTACATAATTAACTTAATGAATCAAATTTACTGTTGCTTCTCAGAGGGAAGCTGAAAATTCACCTCTGAGTAAGTGAAGTGTTTTAAATGCTGTTCTGTTTATAGCTTCTTTATGGATTTAAGGGCAATGAATGAGGCACCATGACACAAAATAGCCATTTGACTAACTGCCAATATTTGAGGCTGGAAATGTACAATAATTTTATTAGGAAAAAAATACACTTAAAAGATGAGAAGCAGCCTAGAAATTCAATAAAATTAGAGGTAGAAAATGTTCTTCTTTTACAATCTAATGCAAGCCAGTGCTTCCTGGTTTTGAAAATATAATATGTTTATTTCAGGTGGGTTTATGTCTCAATGATAGCTGTTAGCAATAACCTAGAAATTGTCCTTAAGAATTCAGCTTGTCTGTTGCTGAATTGACCTATGATGGTCTGAAGACAAGATGCAGCTCTGGGGATACTGCACATAAAGATAACCTACTTTAGAGTTCTAAATGTCCTTTCACAATGTGTTATTTTCTATAAATTTTGACAGTTTGCTAGGCAAAAATCAGAAGAGAAAAAATATGGGCTTCAAAGGAAATGACTGGGGGTTTTAAATATGTATAGTTTATATAAACAGATTTTGTTTTAAAAGGTTTACATAGAATGGATACTCTACTTTCAGTAAATGGAGCTTTTGTCCAGAATATCGCAAAAAAGTCTACGTTAACTATAGATAGTCAGAATCTTAATTAAAAAGAATAAAATCCTTGGAGCCAAACCTTTTTGAGAGCAAAGGCAGGTTTGACTGAATTTAATGCTTTTACAAAGATTAGAAAAGTTCTGGAATTGTTTAACAATTTTTTAAAAATATTTTTAACTCCTTTAAAAACATTTTAATAATTATGCAATAAAAACCTGTTTTAGTTTTGTCAAAAATTTTGTTTGATTGTCATTGAAAATATTATGAGAAGAATAAAAGTCAATCCAAGATGAAGTAGAAACAGCAATTTTAAAAACTCTCAGAATTTAAAATAGTTGCCCAGGCAGATCTGATTTCAATAACAACTTAGCTAGCTACAAGATTTATAAGATAAGCAATCTGATATTGACACTGATTTCACCATCTTATCCTTCAGATGAGATCGATCAAGTTTCTGTTAGTTTTGGTTTTTTCCTTGTTTTTATCAAATTTTAAGCTTATTTTCACTGCATTTCAGATATATTTCCCCCAGATTTACTCTTAATTCTAATTCCTGGATTTCTACCTGTTGTCTGCCACATCTACTTAACAGCAAAATTCCTCCTATAAGATGCTTTTAAATGGTTTTTATTAGATATTCTTGTGTGTGGAAATTGTATTATGTTTCTGTGACAAGGTTTTGGTAGCAGGGGGACTAGAGGAGTGTCTTCTGTGAGAAGCTGCAGGAAGCTTCCCCCATGTCCGACAGAGCCAGTGCCAGCCAGCTCCAAGATGGACCCACCACTGGCCAAGGCTGGTATTGGCTCTGTGATAACATATTTAAGAAGGCAGAAAAAACAGCTGGAGAGAGGAGTGATAATATGTAAGAGAAACAACCCTGCAGACACCAAGGTCAGTGAAGAAGGAGGGGGAGGAGGTGCTCCAGGTGCCGGAGCAGAGATTCCCCTGCAGACTGTGGTGAAGACCATGGTGAGGCAGGCTGTCCCCCTGCAGCCCATGGAGGTCCATGGTGGAGCAGATATCCACCTGCAGCCCGTGGAGGACCCCACACCAGAGCAGGTGGATGTACTTGAAGGAGGCTGTGATCCCATGGAGACTCCATGCTGGAGCAGGCTCCTGGCAGGACCTGTGGACCCATGGAGAGAGGAGCCCACGCTGGAGCAGGTTTGCTGACAGGACTTGTGACCCTGCGGGGGACCCATGCTGGAGAAGTCTGTTCCTGAAAGGCTGCACCCCATGGGAAGGGACCCACGCTGGAGCAGTTTGTGAAGAACTGCAGCCCGTGGGAAGGACTCACATTGGAGAAGTTCATGGAGAGCTGTCTTCTGTGGGAGGGAGCCCACGCTGGAGCAGGGGAAGAGTGTGAGGAGTCCTCCCCCTGAGGAGGAAGGAGCAGCAGTGACATGTGATGAATTGACTGCAAACCCTATTCCCTGTCCCCCTGTGCCACTGCAAGGAAAGTGGTAGAATATTCAGGAGTAATGTTAAGCCCGGGAATAATGGGGAGGGTTGGGGGAAGGTGTATTAAGATTTAGTTTTTACTTTCTTATTACCTTATTCTTATTTGATTGGTAATAAACTAAACTAATTTCCCCAAGTTGAGTCCATTTTGCCCGTGACAGTAATTGGTGAATGATCTTTCCCTGTCCTTATCTTGACCCATGAGCCTTTTGTTCTATTTTCTCTCCCCTGTCCAGCTGAGGAGGGGGACTGATAAAGCGGCTTTGATGGGCACCTGGCATTCAACCAGGGTCAACCCACTGCAGCAATATATAAGTACTATAATGTATATGTACTGAATATATATATATATGTGTACTGCAGCACAATTCAACAACTCTATGCCTCTGTAGAGTCATCAGGTCAGATGTCTAACACTGAGCTAGGTATTTTTTTTAAAAGATAAAAGAGGTTTATAGGCAAAGCTGTATAAGTAGTTTAGAGCCAAATCGCCTTCTCAAAAGCCACTGAAATACTTGATTTTTCTTCTTTTGTTTTTTTTTTTTTTTCTTTCAGTGATAACACTGGTTGAAACTTATACTTATTCAAAAGCACAAAAAATGGTATAATGTGAATGAAATTTTGTAAAAGTGCCAATCACTTTAAATATTCATTTTTTCTCATCAATAAATCTAGAAAGTAATTTTCAGAACTGCTAATTTAGCTTGTTTCTATTCATGCCAGCCTTAACATTTTTGCATTTTTACTGTTTTATGCAATGCGAGTAGGTAAGAGCAGTACTGTGCACTTTCAAAAATCATGCTTTTGCTTAATGTTTTTTTTTCTTCTGTGTAAAAATAACATTTAACAGCAATTAATTGTAAATGAATCTCAAAATCCCCATGCTTAAAATGAATCTGTAGAATGCAAATGAGTAACTTTTTGACTTCTGTTTTAAACAAAAAGGTCAGTTGTTTTGTTCTCATTCCCCTCAGTTGGAGACATGCACATAGCAGTGGGTAACTTCACAGCACAACAGCAGCAGCACAATGTGACATTACAACATAGCTTGTTGCAGGCCTTTCATTTCAACAAGAGCCAGCTGTTTGAATATTCATTTTCTTCAAATTCAGAAGCCAGGAGACATTATATTCTGAGGGTTTAGCACTACCAGGAGAGTACTTACAGAGATCTGGATATTTACTGAGAATAATACCACAGTAAGTATTGTCCTGCTTTGATTAAGCATAAACAGAAGGAGTTAATAACAGACTTTAGATCCTGATATGTGAAACAGAAAACGGAATTTGGAGATTCAATGCAAGTACCAATGCACTTAATGTTTCGTTCATCTAAGGAAGCTGATGCTAACAATCGATGTGAATTGATGAGCACTACATTTCCTTCATGATATTCAGAGTTTTGGCTTTTGAGATGCTGAAGATAAAGTCTGTTATTTATCACCTCCATAATCCCAATATTTTTCACCTATGTGGGACTTTTAATTAACTCTCAAGTGTTTCATTTTCTAATTCAGTCTCATGGCATACCTATGATCTGGACAAATAATAGTTTGAAAAAGATGAATGATCCTAGGAAGGACAGCTTGAGGTAAGAAAACACATGAAAGATAATCAGAAGAAATGTGAGAGGGTGACAGAAATAATAGAGTCATCATATTTCATAATACTTTTAGTGAATATATTATGTTTTTTAATATATTCTTCTGATCTATCCATTGCATCACATCTTACGGTGAGAAGTTGTATAGAAACTGTAAATAAATGAAAAGAAAGTAAAAAAAAATAAGAAAAGAAGCTTGCCCTAATTATGTATTATATTCCCAAGTATTAACCCTTATATAGTTATATAGTATGCATGATGTGCCTAACAACACACATCTACGGCCATAATAGGCTATTTATTAAAGATAAAAATGTCTTAAAAATGAGAATAAGATGGAAAAAAATAACATCACTAATTCCAAACTGAATAGAAATAACCTTATTTGCCAAAGGAAATGAGTATGTAAGTAAATCTGACCTACACATGTAAATGGATGTTCATGTGTGCACAACCAGCTCTAATCTTTTCATAAATAGGCACAATAAATCTCAGCATCAGTAAAACAAGATTGAATGATCCTACCATGCTTTGTTGCCTACTTGGTGAAGAATATTATTGAACCACGAGATGTCATTGGGTCCAAATTAATAGTAGTTACTGAATACAATTGCTCCACTTCTTCCTCCCAAAGACAGTGTCATACTTGGTAGGAAAATGTTTATTTGTATGAATATGTTGCAGCAAGTTGCCTCACAACTGACATATATGCTACAGAAGAACAAAAAAAGGTTATTGTAATGTAGGAACAGTAGTGGTAAACATAAGAAATATGTCAAAAAGCTGTTAAAATATTTTTTAAAATCCGATTTAAAACTTTTAACATGATTCATGTTAAATTCTGAACAGGAAAAAGTCCAATATAATGGTCAAGATGCATTTTCTATCATGTGCCCAAAATTAGAAACTCAAAACCTCAATATCACTTTTACATGCAATACCCAAATAAATTTGTTCTGCAGTAAAATTCCACTGGTTAGAATTGGATTATTAAACTGGATTTTTCCATCTTCCTTTTGATTCTTTGACTCAGGATTCTTTTATTTCAACACAGTAACATTGTCAAATGAAAGTGAAATTGAACTAGTTGAAAAAAATACTGAAACTGTACTGTATCAAAGTACACTGTTTGGTTGGGTAAATTAAGTAATAGGATATCTGGTCCAAAATAAACTGATATTTTTCCTCTTGTCTTTGGTAAGCTCCATAATCAAACCTTAACCATTATGGTGGCTTGGCCTTGGCTGGCTGCCAGATGCCCATCCAGCTGCTCTCTCACTCCCCCTCCTCAACAGACTAGAGGGAGAAAATAAGATGGAAAAAACTTGTGGTTCCAGATACAGACAGGGAGATTATTCACTAATTACCATCACAGGCAAAACATACTTGACTTCAGGAAAATTAATTTAATTTATTGTCACGTTAAATAGATTTAGATAGTGAGGAAAAAAAAAACAAACCAAAACTAAAATTACCTTCCTTTCACCCTCCTTCCTTCTTCCCAGACTCAACTTCACTCCTTCATTCCCAATGCCTCTATGTCCTTGACCCTGAGCATTACAGTGGGTTATGGGGAAGGGGGAGTTATGGTCAGTATATAACAATTTCTCTCTGCTGCTCCTTCTTCCTCACACTTTTCCCCTGGTCCAGCATGGTTCCTCTCCACAGACTGCAGTTCTTCAAGAAATGCTGCAACATGGGTCCTCTCCACTCAGTACAGTCCTTCAGGAACAGACTGCTCCAGCATGGGCCCCCCCATAGTTCACAGCTCCTGCCAGGAACCTGCTCCAGCACTGGCTCTTCATGAGCTGCAGTTTCCTTCAGGGCATAGCTACCTGTTCTGGTGTGGGGTCCTGCATGGGCTACAGGGTGAATATCTGCTCTGGTGTGAACCTCCATGGGCTGCAGCAGGACAACCTACTCCACCATGGTTTTCTCCACAGCCTGCAGGGGAATCTCTGTTCTGGCACCTGGAGCACCTCCTTTCCCTCCTTCTTCTCTGACCTTGGTGTCTGCAGGGTTTTTTCTTAAACTTCTTCAATCCTCTCTCACATACTCCAGTATTTTTACCCCTTAAATATGTTTTCACAGAGATGCCACCAGCTTGGTTGATGAGATCAGCTCTGTCCTGTGGTATGTCTGTTGTGGAGCTGTCTGGAGCTGGCTGTGCCTGGGATGGGGCAGCCCTTGTCTCTTTTCACAGAGGCCCCCATGCGGTCTTCCTGCTACCAAAACGTTTCCACCTACACCCAGTACAATCACATAGCCTATACTTTGTACTTCTAGCAAAATGCTGAGAAAAATAAGTAAATCACAAAATGACCTGGCAAAATTGCACTGTGCATTAATATCCACATGGAATGATTTCATGATTTCGCTCCCTAAAACTTATTACCTTTCATCAGGAAACAACCAAAAAATCACTTTTTATCTCATCTCAATGTTATAGCAGAAACTGAATTTTCAGTTTCTTGTCTGTGTGCATTTTTCTGATATAGTATGCACCTACATATGTGGAATATCTGTTGAAAATTTGTAAATAACTAATATATGCTATAGGGATCAGGGATAGAAAAGAAAGTGGATATTACATTCAGATTCACAGACTATAGGAACAGAACTTAGTGCCTAAATTCAAAGCTTAATGTCACAATGCAACTTTCATAAAAAGGTGTTTCCAAATAGCTGGTCATACTTGCTTCTCTTTGCAACAGGTAGCAGAGCTTAATGGGTGGAATTTACAAGGAAAACACATCAGCTTCCCATCCTGTGAGGATTTTAACATTTAAAACATTTATCAAGAATAAGTTTACAGTAATTTCTAAGGCACAAATGTATATGTTGTTTAATAGGAGTCTTAAGAAATTTTTTTTATTTTATATGCATATTTAATAAAAAATATTCCAATAAAAATTACAGAATCTGAAGCACAAGGCAGATGATGATAATACATAGAAGAAGGAGGAAAGGCAGCCTTACTGATTTAAATTCATATGCATATGTCAAAGTAGAATCATAGAATCATTTAGGTTGGAAAAGACCTCTAAGATCATCAAGTCCAACCATCAACCCAACACTACCATGCCTCCTAAACCATGTCCCAAAGTGCCATGTTTACATGTTTTTTTAACTCCTCCAAGGATGGTGACTCCACCACCTTTCTGGGAACCTTTTTCCAATGCCTGACCGCTCTTTCAGTAAAGAAATTTTTCCTAATATCCAATCTGAACTTCCCCTGGCACAGCTTTAAGCCATTTCCTCGCATCCTATCTCTAGTAACTTGGGAGAAGAGACCAACACTCACCTTGCTACAACCTCCTTCCACGTAGTTGTAGAGAGTGATAAGGTCTCCCCTCAGCCTCCTCTTCTCCAGACTAAACAACCCCAGTTCCACAGAATGTACATACAATGCATTGTCTCTGAAATTAGAGTTTAGCTTTCTGCTTTTACAAAAATGAAATACTATGTTTGTCCCACATAATGTGCACACTGCTTAAACATTATTTGTTGATTTTGAATGGTGATGGAAGAGGAATGAATCCGCTGGAGAATAGCCTCCACTAAACCTATACACCAAATAACTTTCATTTTCTTAAGAGCAGTATCCCTAGTTTCATATGAATTCATCTGTTCTTAAGTTTCAGACTAGGTCCACCACACATGGATGCATTTGAAAATATGCTTCTTAATAATACTAAAAGATAAATATAAAAAAGTTAAAATAAATATTATCTACACCACCTTTAAAACGATTAAAGAATAAGTCCTTAAAAACCAGATTCAAAGCAGAGAACTTATTACTTCTTTGTTCAGGCCTGAAGTTGCACTTGGTTCTAAATAATATGAAAAAGAAGTAACCTTTTCTCATGCAGCTTGCAGTCCAAGGCTGCACTGGGATTCAGTGGTGTGCTACCTGAAAGGTCACTGCAGTTGAAAACTAGAAGGGCAAAGGTCCCAAATTTTGTCATCATAAGATTTAATCCACAAAATGCTTTCTATCTGTGGACATCAATTGTAAAATCACAGAGTTAAAATTTGGATTTTTTTTCTTTTAGGTATCTTTTAGGTCATGGTCCTGTACTGACATGCATTTGGGACATACTAGTATCTGTTTGTAGGACTGGATAAGACTTATATATAATGAACAGAGTGCATAGGGAAGCCACTCCTTCTGCCTTTCCCCTGGTTCCTAATGATTTGCAAAAAGTTTTCTGCATCAGTGAAAAGAAGACAGGAAGACAGGCAGACACAACATATTTCTTTCTGTCCACTTGGAACTTGCAGTGATAATTTGGGATGTCAGTACATTCTCTCCTGGCACTCATTAAGAAAAAGGACTAAGCACTGTATATATACTGCAGGAATAAATGTTCTTGTATGTCTGAGTTGTGCTTATGAGCAAAAAATCAGAAGTAATATGCACTTTGAGCTAAAAAAGAACTCCTCTGAACACAATAGTTTGACATTGTCTTGCTTCTTTACAGTGTTACTATGTACCTTATGCCATTACAGACTGTAATGAAATTCACATCTGAGCATTTCTTAATTAGGAAATGGTTGTTGAACTTTATTTTATAAGCCTGTTATGGTAGACTTTAGAACCTGAACTTTCAGACCACTAGATATAGAAAGATCTTTCTTTCCATTTTGAACCTTATTTAGAGCTCAGGATCTAAGACACCAAGAGACATCACAGAGCTTTTGAAAGAAATCGACAACTACGTTTTCATTTCAAAAGCAGCAGCTCACTTTATTCAACCCACTTTTAGAACACTGAGCCAAATCTGAAGACTCATCTTTTCATTTAATGCCACCCTTTTTGCTAAGATTCACTTATCTCATGGGGATTGTCCACAGACTGTGGTAAATATCAAATGATGTCTCATTTATAAGAACCAGGAGTATTTCCCAGGTTGCATATTTGCATTATCCTTATGCTACCTCGGAGTAAGTTTTGAATGCACACTAGCCTTTTCTGCCTTCTAGTTTCTATGAATAAATACACCGCTCACATAGGCTAAAGAGTCCTGGGACACTTCAGCGTGTCTTTCATCCAGCATTACTGGGGGACTAAGTTCTTAAGGTTCACTGTGATGCACTATTTTGCAATTTAGTCTAGACACAGCCAATGTAACTACATGCATCAGGCTACCTCAAAGGAAATCAATCTTGCTTAAAAAACTCTACGTTTTGTGAACAGAATTGCTCTACTTTNCACATTTTCCAGGGCATGGAGTATAGACAGAGACATGAAGTATGAGGACTATGAACAAACTTCTCATATCTTTAATCTAAGATATCCTTCCAAAGATGTCTCCTGCTCTCTGTGTTGTGTGTTAACATAGGATACTAGTCATGTCAGTACAGGCACACAGCATGGAATATGAACTGTCCCTACCATTTCACTAAGTGCTAATAGACAAAGGATGACACTCGAAATATCAGTGATGTTTTCCTGCTTATCAAAGCAGTCAGCAAAAGGGACAACTTACTGTTGTCTCTACATTTTTTCTTGAAATATGCATCAGTACACTGAGTAGCAGCTTGGAAAGGGAGATTTAAAAAATGGAATAGAATGGTATAAGAAGTCTGCATCTCTGAAGTAAAATCATGTGTACCTAGGAATGTTTCTGGACACTGGTGCAAGACCATCTTTCCTAGAAAACAGTGAAGATATTCACTGCCACATATTTGCCCTGTGCTAACCAGCATTGTTCTAAACAATTCTCAAGAATGGGTTGAGAGTTGCAGGAAAAACTAAGAGAATAGTTGTTTAATAGGCANGCAACGTGCTTGCAGCCATGATGTTTCTGGGACTGAGACAGCTATGCCAAAAGGAGACAGTGTCCAACAATGTTCCCAAGCATGATTAATTTCTGAGAGTATATATGACAGGTAATCCAATGGAGGATTTGTGATTGTGATATCCATACAGGCATATGGTATATGCAGGGCAAAATCTACTTTGATAGATTGTGTCCTTTTTTGTGCAATGACAATGAAAACTTCATGAAATTATCCTGGGCACCAAGGTAGGTGAACTCATACACCATCACACCTAATTACCACATTCTGTCCCTGCACTGTTTTCCAAGACTTCTGGACAATGTTAGTATGAGACAAGACTCTGCTACTACATGCTGCTATAAATCTGACTTATATTTGTCTCTCAGTGTTCCATATAACAAAAGAACATGTCAAATACAAGAATTATAGGTTAGCATGAAGGATAAATTCATAGAGATGCAACCATTAATGTTTGGCAACTCTTTCATTTGATAGTAGCCTCCTGAGCTTTAGTCACTAAAATCTTTACTTCCTCTCACTGACAGAAATTAGTGACCTGGAAATCAGTGCTCTGGAAGCCCTTCTTGTCAGCAGGCCAGACCCACAGTAATTGTTCCTGAAATTCGTTAAACCTCTCTGTCCTGGAGCCTCTGGGTCTCATTCTCCCCAGTTGAGAGAATAAAGTTGAGTCCAAAAAAGAACTCGTTTCATGCTTTGCCTGACACACATAAATTTTGCAGATCTTTAGCAGCCCTTTCCAGAAAACACTTAAGAGACATCAAATTTTATTCAGACTTCCTCTTTCCCCATTCAGTTACAGAAAATACCACATCTCTCTGCATAGATTCTTGCTTAGAATATCTATCAAAAATGACTTGGACTTACTATACTTTAAGGATTGACGGTCTTCTGAGAGTTTGTAATATATATGGAAAAAGAAGCAAACCAAAAGCTTTTTCTGAGTGCTGTACAACACTTTATAAGCAAGCACCCTAATATACTACAAAATCAAATCTATTTTTCTCTATTCAAATACCATTTTAGCATTTAACTAATGATGAATTATCTATTTAAAAGACCTAGTAAGTTTTTTAACATGGGGTAATATTGACTTGTTAAGGAGCTGCAGTATGCACTAGCAATTTATAGTTCCCCTTTCATGTTTCATTTTAAGTGATTTTTTTGTATATTTTCAAAGGAAGCAAGTTATCTATTTTGTTTTATTGTTCCATTCACATCTTTCTCTGGTCATGTTTATTATAAGAAACCCTTAGCCTATAACTAAAACACATATAATTTAGTCAGTGTGTGCTGGTGTAGTAACATGCCATTATAGTGGTGTGCTCACTCCAATCAATACACAGTTCAGACTATACTACACTGTTGGCATATGTATGTTAGTTCAGAATATAAGAAAATGATCACAGCACTTGACAGCATAGCTGTGTTTTTGCACATAACTTCATGGAATTCATCCAACCTAATCTCTGGACATCTGTGTTACAACTAGAGATCCTATCCTCCCCTAGGAGCCCTTCTTTCAACATTAAGAAGAAACCTGCATTTGGTAGCTTGATTATGACCAAAAAAGTGCCTATTGCTACTTTCTGTTACTTGTAAAGGGAATGTAGGGTGAAGAGTTAATTGAAACACATTTGGTGTAAACACCTGAAATGGTTAAATAAATCTTATCCACCATGTAGACACATTTTGTTTGGTCTTTCAGATTGTATAGTTTGCTGGTCTAGTGTAACTACAACATCGAATTTCCTCCAACTATACTCATGCTCCCTCTGACTTTTTATTTCATTTTACACCTGTACACGCATAGCCACTATGGCTGTAACAACTGAACTTTGTAGTCTTTGGGAAATTGCAGGCTTTAAAATATTATTGTGAATAGTCATAAATTTTAAGTATGAAATAGTGTTGCCTGCATTTCTAAAATAGGAATATATAACATTATGATGAAAACTAACCAAACGTATGTACTGCACATGTTCCATGAAAGCACTGAAGAATAGAGACCCATAATCATAAAACCAGAAGGAACAACTAGATAAAGCAGACCTCATAAAATTTTACCTGGTTGTCACAACACTGAACAACATCCTGACTTACATACCAGCTAATTATATTTTTCGGTCAAGCATTCTGATCTGAGCAAAAACAAGATTTCCAAACTCTTTTAACCCAAACACTTTCTAATAATTTTGCCCCAGACTGAATCCTATATAATTTCAGATAATGAAAGTGAAATTGGACAGCATATAAGCAAGCAAGAAAGGTTACAGGGTTATTCACAATGCCTTTTAAATCATATGAAATTCAAATCCAAAAGATGATGGTGTGAGATTTATTGTATATTCAAAATCATTATTGATCACAGTAAAGATTAATATAATGTTAATAAAATGCACAAATGTTATTGGCATTTTTTTTTCAAAAGGTATTTCATTGCTATAAAAAGATAAGTTTTTCTTAGTTTCTGGTGGGTATAAGGTATCGTTTACTGACATTAGTGACTTGATACTAAGTCAGAAATAGAAGTGGCTTTCTTTGTCAACAACAGAACAAACAAAATATTCTTAGTGGAAAGCCAACCATAATATTACCCATCATTGTTTGAATATCAGAAATAAAACAGGTTGGAATCTAGAAGGATTTAGACTGTCTTTAAAGTTTAAAATGGTTTAGAGTACTCTACAGAGTACAAATAAACAGTCAGGTTTTGAGCACTGTGGTAGCATTCTTTCCAAAGTAACATGTCAATATGTTAGACTTTATCTGTTACTTACAATGAAGTAACTGTTTAAACTTTGTACTTGTAAAAGAGATTATTAGCTAGCTAGTTTGTACTGATTTTGTTTTTTCTTTCCTACACTGTGTTTTATAATTGAATGTTACTTCTTTTCAAAAGAAGCAGGTCTAATATCTGTGATCATACCAGACTGGAATGTCAGGTTGGTTGCTTGAAGAAAATCAGCTTTGGTAGCCTGGATGTGGTGCATACAGTTTGCATCACAGAATTGAAATAACATCCTATTTTCTAACTTCATGAATAGAGGCAAAAAGTGACATTCAATAAGAATCTTCTCTAAAATACCTAAATAAGAAATCAATTCTTGTGACAAAAATGTATTCTTTTTAAGATAGCCCTAGAACAAAATAGTCCTTCAACTGTGAACATCACTATTACTATACTAACAGATGACATCACACAACAGGTTCAGAGCAGCTGCTTCCTCTGAAATACTTCAATTTCAGGCAAGTCCAGTAGAATCATGTACTATTCTCTGTGACTGAGTTTTACACCCTAATGAAGAGTATGATTTGTCCCTGAAATAAAATGGTCTCTGTGAATAATCAATGCTAGACTCACCAATGCAATTTGGCTGTAACTTGTGATATTCTAATACTGCAAAGCCACTGCAAACTTGGCTTTATTTAACTTAATTTATAGACTCTATTAATCTATGCATTAGCAAAAAAAAAATTGGAGTTGCACCAGCAAGTTTTAGCTTGGAAAACATTGTGCCTGAGAGGAAGATTGGACCAGAATGTAAGAGTGGATTGGGCTTTTTTTAGGGGGGGTGGTGGGTGGTAAAACGGGATGTTTGGATTTTTTTTTTACCAGTTGAATGCTGTTGTGGTTTAGCCCCAGTCAGCAACTAAGCACCACACAGCCACTCGCTCACTCCCCCCACCCCTGTGGGATGGGGAGAGAATCGGAGGAGCAAAAACAAGAAAACCCATGGGTTGAGATAAGAACAGTTTAATAATTAAAATAAAATAGTAAGAATAGTAATGGTAATGATAATAATAATGATAATATAATAAAAAGAAATAATGAGAGAGAAAAAATGAAACCCATGGAAAAAAAGGAAAAGAAAAAAAAAAACCACAGCAGCTGCAACTGCTCACCATTGGCTGACCAACACCACTAGTCCCCGAGCCGCGATCGCTGCTTCCCCCGGCCAACTCCCCTCAGTTAATATACTGGGCTTGACGTCACATGATATGGAATATCCCTTTGGCCAATTCAGATCAGCTCTCTTGGTTGTATCCCCTCCCCTCCTGGCTTCTTTTGCACCTGGCAGAGCATGGGAAGCTGGAAAAGTCCTTGACTAATGTAAGTGCTATCTAGCAACAACTAAAACATCAGTGTGTTATCAACATTATTTTCATACTAAGTCTAAAACACAGCACTATACCAGCTACAGTGAAGAAAATTAACTATCCCAGCTAAAACCATGACAAGTGCTCAAAAAAAAATGTGACAACCATGGATATGATTCATCTGAGCAAATGGCATAGTGGTTAACTAAATGCTTCATTCCCTTTAGAGTTAATAGAAAGAAATAAGGTGTTTTAGTTACTGATTCATCTCATCCCAAGAATGTAAACCTGTTACGTGAATTGTCCTCTATAAGGCTTTCTATCTCTCCAATAACTCAGAAGAGGAACATTTCAGGTACAGATATCTAGCTCATGGGAGAACTGAATCCCATGCTTTGCATCTAAAATATGATTTCTGAATACAGTATCTGAAAAAAAACCCCAACCACCATATTCTCCATTTTCTTTTGCAATAAAGACTGTCATCTATTTCAGAGAAAGAGATGTGATAGGTGTCATAATGGTGGACACTTCATTAGCTCACACTGCTAATTGATAGCCATGCTAACCAAAGGCATCATCGTTCTAGCATCGCACAGCACAGTTTATACTTTTTAATATTTCTGATGAGGAACTTTCTTTAATCTGAAGGCTGTTTTTGTGTTTTCCTCAACTGGAATTTAAGAAGAATTATCTTTTAAGGTTCCTACAATACAAACATATTGTAGTACAGTCCTTTTCAAAAGTTCTTTAACAGGTAAGATCATTCCATAAAACATATTGTATACCTAAGTACATCTGGAAACATTTAAAATCTTTTCCTTATTGTCATATTACATAGCTGGTTTGTGACAAAGCTAGAAAACGGAGAAAAAAAAAAAACCCTAGGTGTTTCTGGAAAAAACTCTCTGGAAAAAGTATTTAAATTTTTAATATTTCTATCATCAGGCTTAATATCTGTGTATGAGTTTCTTCTGCCAGTGGAATCACAGCTGCAATAAACTTGGCAGAACAAAATTCCTTGAAATGTTAATTTTTTTGTCATGACTCTATTAGAATTGTAAAGTGCAGTAATCTACATAGTGGACCATGAACCCCAATCTAATCTAGTCCTGGGAAAAAAATCTGATTCTAACAAGACTGGTTTGGCTGAGCAGGGATCTTCTAGAACTTTGGTGGAAAAGGAAATTGTATAGACATTGGAAGCTAAGACAGGGGACACAGGAGAGCTACAGAGATGCTCACCATTGCCGGGAGAAAATTCATGTGGCCAAAGCTCAATTAGAGTTCAAGCTGGTCAGCACTGTGAAGGACAACAAAAAGTGCTTTTTAAAATATGTTAACAGCAAAAGGAGGATCAGAGATAACATTGGTTTGTTGCTTGATGAGGTTGGTCACTTCACAAATAGGGATGTAGACATAGAAGAGACATTTAATGCTTTCTTTGTCTCTGTCTTCAATATTAATGATGGGCCCTTGGACTCCCAGAGCCCTGTGTTGGAAGATCATGACTGGGGGGATGATAAACTCCCACCTGACCCTGAACTTGTTCGAGACTTACTGCTCCAACTGGATGTGCATAAATCTATAGAGCCCAATGGGATTCATTGCAGGGTACTGAAGGAGCTGGCTGATGTTTTCACAGGACCTCTCTCCATTATTTTTCAATAGTCATGGGAGCCTGGAGAGGTCCCAATCAATGAGAAGCTGGCAAATGTCCCAACCTTCAAGAAGGGTAAGGAAGACCCTGGTAATTACAGGCCTGTCAGTCTCACTTCAGTGCCTGATAAAATTATGGAGAACGTTATTGTCGAAGTTATTGAAAAATGCGTGAGAGACAATGCAGTCATTGGTCATAGCCAGCATGGATTCACAAGGGGAAAGTCCTGTTTAACTTCCTTTTATGACAAGGTCACCCTTCTAGTTGACCAAAGGAAGACAGTATATGCGGTGGTTTTGGATTTTAGCAAAGCTTTTGATACTGTCTCTCGCAGAATCTTTCTGGGTAAAATTTCTGGCTTACAGCTAGACAAGTCCATAATATGTTGGGTGAGAAATTGGCTGACAAGTTGGGCTCAAACAGTTCTGATAAATTGGGTTACACCAGGCTGATGGCTAGTCACAAGTGGGGTTCTCCAGGGCTCAAATTTTAGGGCCAGTGTTTTTCAATGTTTTTATAAATGATCTGGACACAGGAATCAAATTTACATTAAGTTTGCCGATGATACTAAGTTAGGAGGAGCTAGGGACTCCCTTGAGGGTAGAGTAGCCTTACAGAGAGATCTGGATAGATTAGAGAGCCGGGCAATCACCAACCATAGGAAATTCAACAAGAGCAAGTGCTGGATTCTCTAAGTGGGATGGGGTAATCCTGGTTATACTTACAAACTGGGGGACGAGAGACTGAAGAGCAACCCTGCAGAAAAAGATCTGGGGGTCTGGGTTGATGGCAAGTTGAATATGAGTCAACAGTCTGTCCTGGTAACCAAAAGAGCCAGCCATGTCCTGGGGTGCATCAAGCACAGTATAACTAGCCAGTCGAGGGAGGTGTTTGTCCCAGTCTACACCACACTGGTGTGGCCCCACCTTGAGTACTGTTTGCAGTTTTAGGCACCTCAATACAAGGACATCAAACTGTTAGTGTGTCCAGAGGAGGGCAACCAAGATGGTGAAAGATCTTGAGGGCAAGACTTACAAGGAACAGCTGAGGTCACTTGGCTTGTTCAGCTTGGAGAACAGAAGGCTGAGGGGTGACCTCATCACAGTCTGCAACGTCCTCAAGGTGGGCAGCGCAGGGAGAGGTGCTGATCTCCTCTCTCTGGTGAGCAACGATAGAACATGACGAAATGGAATGAAGCTGCATTAGGGGAAGTTCAGGTTGGACATAGGAAAGTGTTCTTCACTGAGAGGGTAGCCAGTCACTGGAACAGCCTCCTGGGGGAAGTGGTTGTGGCACCAAGCCTGCCACAGTTCAAGGAGCATCTGGACAATGCTCTTACTGATATGATTTAGTTTTAGTTAGTCCTGCAAGGAGCAGGGAGTTGGACTTGAGCAACCTTATGGGTCCTTTACAGCTTGAGATAACTTATGGTTCTGTGATTTGCATATGTATTGATTCCAAAACAGAAAATAAAAAGATTTCCTAGAAAAAGAATATGAAGAAAAATAACAACATAAAAATAGATACTGTAGAAAGCAAAGAATATAAGATATATTGATTTAAACATGGAAAAAGGACTTTTCCTTTAAAAAAAAAACACAAAGGAGACAAAAATTTAAAAAGCAACAGGAAATATTCAGAAGGAATCAAACTGGGCTGAAAAATAAAATAAAGCTTAGCAAGAATGGGAGTTAGAAAGAAAAAATACTTAATGGAAACCAATGTGAAAATGGAAGGAGGATAGAAAATGATAAAAATATAAACCTTCAAAAAGACTCCTAAAGACACTAAACTGCAAGGGAAAAAATCAAGGAAAATTCTTCCATGGATGATTATATGTGGTTAATTGTCATGGTTTAGCCCCAGTTAGTAACTAAGCACCATACAGCCTCTTGCTCACTCCCCCAACCCCAGTGAGATGGGAGAGAGAGTAGGAAGAGCAAAAGTAAGAAAACTCATGAGTTGAGATAAGAAGTGTTTAATAATTAAAATAAAACAGTAGTAGTAATAATAACAATGATAATAATAATGAAAAGGAAGAGAGAGAGAAAGAGAGATATGCAAAACCTGGGGCCGATGACGACACAAGACCCCGAGCCACTATTGTTCCTTCCCGTGGCCAACTCCCCCCAGTTAATATACCTGGCATGACATCATAGGATATGGAATATCCCCCAAGACAGCTCAGAGCAGCTGTCCTAGCCACATCCCATCCCCTCCCAGCCTCCTGCACTCCTGGCAGAGCAGGGGAATCTGGAAAAGTCCTTGATCAGTATAAGCACCACCTGGCAACATATAACACCTATATTAGGAACTACTTAGCAACCACTAAACCATCAGTGTGCCATCAACACCCTTCCCACACTAAATCCAAAACACAACACACCAGCTACAGTGAAGAAAACTAACCCCATCTCAGCCAAAACCATGACAGTATCCACCCCTTACTCCATACCATTTACATCATGCTCAGATCCCATACTATCAAATCCAACCTCATTAACCACCACCCCGTTTCCCATTCTTTGATAAAATACACAGATATCATCCCCTTAATCTATGTACCAGCCATGTAAAATGGCCATAAAATATCCACAAATGTCCACAAAATGTTCATTGAGTTAATTTAGTCCGTCACTTTGGGCTCCATCTATCATAACAATCTTTCAGGGCAGGAGAGGTGGTATATGCATGGTGTTGGATTGTAGCATGCTGAAGTCAGTCTTTGTTCCATCACAACTGCCCTTGGCTCGGTTTCATCAAAGATAATTCTCCATGAATTGGAAGATTCCTACAGTGATATGCCCTTGATATAGCATATAGCAACCATGGAAGAGATGACATAAAATATTATATAGCAATTAACAGCATACCATTCAGTTCATTGGCTGTTTTCACTCAAAATCAAATCCCCTTGGGGTAAATATCAGACTTTTCCATCCTCCCAGATCAACCAACAAGTGCACCCAGGTCCTCAAGCAAAAGCAATTCCACAAATGCATTTACCTTTGCCCGACACAGGAATAATCCAAACTGTTTTCTCCAGCATAATTTTTACGCGCACTACAGGGACTTTATCCTCTTCCACAGTACATAAGAGTTCTGATTAGGAAGGGCCAGCTCAATTGGCAGATCCCCCAGTGTTGACTAACCAGGTGGCTTTTGCTAAATGTGTATCCCAGTGTTTGAATGTCCCACCATCCATTGCCTTCAGTGTAGTCTTTAACAGGATATTGTATTGTTCAATTTTCCCGGAGGCTGGTGCGTGATAGGGGATGTGATACACCCACTCAATGCCGTGCTCTCTGGCCCAGGTGTCTATGAGGTTGTTTTGGAAATGAGTCCCATTGTCTGACTCAATTCTTTCTGGGGTGCCATGTCGCCATAAGACTTGTTTTTCAAGGCCCAGGATAGCCTTCCAGGCAGTGGCATGGGGCATGGAATATGTTTCCAGCGATCCGGTGGTAGGTTCCACAATTGTAAGCACATAGCGCTTGCCTTGGCAGGTTTGTGGCAGTGTGGTATAAGCAATCTGCCAGGCCTCCCTGTATTTCTATTTCAGCCATCATCTTCCATATCACAGAGGCCTTACCCGCTTGGCTTGCTTGATTGCAGCGCATGTTTCACATTCATGGATAACCTGTGCAATAGTGTCCATGGTCAAGTCCACCCCTCGATCACGAGTCCATCTGTATGTTGCATCTCTTCCTTGATGGCCTGAGGTGTCATGGGCCCACCAAGCTATAAATAGTTCACCCTTATGTTGCCAGTCCAGATCCACCTGAGCCACTTCAATCTTAGCAGCCTGATCCACCTGTTGGTTGTTTTGATGTTCTTCAGTGGCCCAACTCTTGGGAACGTGAGCATCCACATGATGTACCAGGTTCTCTACCCAGGCAGCAATATCTTGCCACAATGCAGCAGCCCAGATGGGTTTGCCTCTGCACTACCATTTGTTCTGCTTCCATTGCTGTAACCACCCCCACAGGGCATTTGCCACCATCCATGAGTCAGTACAGAGATTGAGCACAGGCCATTTTTCTTGTTCAGCAATGTCTAAAGCCAGCTGGATGGCCTTTACTTCTGCAAACTGACTCGGTTCACCTTCTCCTTCAGCAGTTTCTGTGACTTGCATAGGACTACATACATCCCTCTCCAGTGCTTTCCCACCAGACAACAGGGCCCATCAGTAAACAGGGCATATTGCCCCACTGTATAATAAACTACCACAAAAATGAGAAGCTTCCTCATCACATGTCACTTCCTCCTCTTCTGGTGATATTCCGAAATTTTTGCCTTCTGGCCAGTCCATGATCACTTCCAAGATTCCTGGATGACTGGGGTTTCCTATTCGAGCCTATTGGGTGATCAGTGTGATCCACTTACTCCACCTAGCATCAGTTGCATGATGTGTAGGGGGGACCCTCCCTTTGAACATCCAACCCAGCACTGGCAGTCCAGGTGCCAGGAGAAGCTGTGCCTCAGTACCAAGCACTTCTGAGGCAGCTCGAACTCCTTCATATGCTGCCAATATCTCTTTTTCAGTTGGAGTGTAACGTGCTTCAGATCCTCTGTATTCCTGACTCCAAAAACCTAGGGGCCAACATCGGGTGTCCCCTGGTGCTTTCTGCCAGAGGCTCCAGGTAGGGCCATTCTCCCTGGCTGCAACGTAAAGCACATTTTTTACGCCTTGTCCTGCCCAGACTGACCCAAGGGCTACTGCATGAACTATCTCCTGCTTAATCTGTTCAAAAGCTTGTCATTGCTCAGGGCCCCATTTGAAAAAATTCTTCTTCTGGGACACTTGACAGAGAGGTCTTACAATCAGACTATAATTTGGAAAATGCATTCTCGAAAAACCCAAAACACGCTTGTGTTTCCTTTTTGCTAGTTGGTGGAGACATGGCTGTTATTTTATTAACCACATCCATTGGGTTCGGACGACGTCCATCTTGACATTCTATTCCTAAAAACTGAATCTCCTGTGCAGGTCCCTTCACTTTACTTTGTTTTATGACAAAACCACCCTTCAGAAGGATTTGGAATATTTTCTTCCCTTTCTCAAAAACATCTTCTGCCATCAATGTACTGAAGGTGTTCCAGAGCTCCACCCTGTTCCAGTGCAGTATGAATCAGTTCATGGCAAATGGTGGGGCTGTGTTTCCACCCCTGGGGCAGTCGATTCCAGATGTACTGGACGCCCCTCCAAGTGAAAGCAAATCATGGCCTGCACTCTGCTGCCAATGGAATTGAGAAGAATGCATTAGCAATATCAATAGTGGCATACCACTTGGCTGCCTTTGACTCCAGTTCATACTGAAGTTCCAGCGTGTCCGGCACTGCAGCACTCAGTAGTGGAGTGACTTCATTCAGGCCACAACAGTCTATTGTTAGTCTCCACTCTCCATTAGACTTATGCACTGGCCATATAGGACTGTTAAAGGGTGAGCGGGTCTCACTGACGACTCCTTTGCTCTTCAGTCGATGAATGAGCTCATGGATTGGAATCAGGGAGTCTCGGTTGGTGTGATATTGCCACCTGTGCACTCTTGTGGTGGCAACTGGCACCTGTTGTTCTTTGACCTTCAGCAACCCCACAACAGAAGGGTCCTTCGAGAGACCAGGCAAGGTAGACAGCTGTTTAATTCCCTCTATCTCCAAGGCAGCGCTACCAAAAGCCCACCTGCACGGTTTTGGGTCCTTGAAATACCCTCTCCTGAGGTAGTCTATGCCAAGGATGCACGGAGCATCTGGGCCAGTCACAATGGGGTGCTTTTGCCTCTCATTCCCAGTCAGGCTCACTTCAGCCTCCAATACAGTCAGCTCTTGGGATCCCCCTGTCCCTACAGCAATACAGACGGGTTCTGCCCCTACATAGTTTGATGGCATTAGGGTGCACTG